>CABFVZ010000005.1:334166-352446 GCA_902151445.1 Timema monikensis | reverse complement strand
TATTATTATTATTATTATTAGCACCGCGTCTTACTACCCGTTCGGGTTATACGCACTTACGCTAATGTGTAATGGTAGGGTGATTGTGAGATGAAATGGAGGACCTACAGTTTAACGAGGAATCCGAACCACGGTGGAGGCCTGGCATTCCCCACATTCACAAGATGTCTTGTCAGAGGTGAAGGAAGGGTTTGGTAATCAGATAAATTTGTGCCGGGACCGAGGATTTAACCCCGGACCCCTGGCACAGAGGTCCGACACCTTACCCCTAGACCACCAGGTCACCTAGCTGTCACTGTTAATAATAACAATAATAATATTTAGCACCGCGTCTTACTATCCCTTTCGGGTTATACACTTTAAGTATTAATTACGTTAATGGATTTAGGAATTGGGAAGTTTGAATTAGAGGAAGTGATCCCGCATTTGCGTAGAGGGAGAGTAGAAAACCATTTAGGAAAAACCACCCCCAGTTTACCCGACCGAGATTCGAACCTCGATATCCCCATTCTCAGCAGTCGAGCTCAACACGACAAGCGCGTTAGCAAACTACGCTACCGAGGCGGGTCACTGTTAATAGATATTGTAGATATTTACTAGATAATATCCACTTCAGTGGCCAGATGGCTTAAGGCACTATTCTTGCAGTAGACTAGACTGCCGATGACGGAAAGATTGAGGTTAGAATCTTGGAGGGGTGTACTGAGGGTCGTTTTTCCAAAATGGTTTTCCATTCTTCCTACATTGCAGTGCGGGCAAACATCCTTTAAAATATAATATTGCTCATCCTTGAAACCATTACCATAATTAGTTTATAAGTGTACAACCCGAACGGGTAGTAAGACGTGGTACAAATCTAAATAAATATGTACCGCGTCTTATATATATTATATTTGTACCATGTACAGTACATTTTTACACAAAAATCTTATATATATAAGAAACACTAAAAGTATTATAAAATGTAATCAATTTCAAACGTAATGATATATATATATATATATATATATATAAATTATATGAATGTACTCTACGTCCTATGAAAATACTACTATAGGTGTAGTTCTTATAGACCTCTATCATCTACCAGTTCCATTATCTTAACTCATTAAAACCTCTTGTTTAGAGTAAGGGAACTAAAATTTAAACTATATTTATATAGATATAAAACTTTGTTTTTTATTTTATTCACCAGCCCCTTGGTCCAAGACCAATTATTTATTTATTTACTTAGCACCACATCTTACCACCTGTTTGGGTTATACGCTTAAGTACTAATTAGGCTGATGCGTTAGGGATTGAGAAGGTTGAATTTAGAGGTGGTAAATCCGAATTTGCATGGAGGGAGAGTGAAAAACCATTTAGGAAAAAACCACCCCAGTTCACCCGACTGAGATTAGAACCTCGATCTTCCCGTCTTCTGCAGTCTAGCTTGATACGAAACTAGTGCGCTAGCTAACTACGCCACTGAGGCGGGTTTTAAAGACCAATTTATGCATGTAATAGGTAACAATTTCAAATAATTAATTATTTTTATTTATTAAGTGGCTGTGTTTTCTAACGATTTGTTTATAACATTAAGGTATGGATATATATATATATATATATAGGTTATTTAACAAATAACCATTTGAATGGCCACTATATTTACATGTTTGGATATTATGAAAATCGATGTTAAGATATCGTTCACTCTAGGTTCAAAGAATGCCCTTACCGAATTTTGTTAAATTTGGTACAGGCGTTTGACAATCATCGTGGAACAAACAGAAATACATATTTTTGAGTGGAGGTTATTTTGAAATGTATTACCGGATTAAAAACCATTTAAATACATTGTTTGTCCCAGGATTAAGACACATCTCCACAACTGTTGTTAGAATTGGTCTACGCATTTGGCAGCTATCGTGATTCAATCATCCAAATAGATGGACAGATTGATAACGAAATCACAAAGGCTCAAGTTAAAATAAGTTCTTGCTACGTGCAATCAATAAAAGAAACTGTATCATATTCTATCTAAAGTAGAACACAATTATTAAAAAAAAATACAAGTTATATTTAGTGTTGATAAGGATTGAGCTCCTGCCTTCAGGTTCAGAATAAACCTAAAATTCTTGCAGCCAAACCTCCCATCGAGTTGATTATTGGAGTAATCTATTTTTACATTTGACGTCAGTTTTAATTACTCTATAGACAACCACCCACCGATTGTAGCCTTTATACTTCCTTGTATTCAGTATCAACTTTGACAACAGATGGCTCATAGCTTCATGAATTATGCAAGGGTTTCAAGATTTGCATACCGCCTTGAATAAAGCTGACTTCAAATAAATCGAATACAAATACAGATTTTCTATAGAAGGTTTATAACCAAAAATGGGAAATATAAATGAAATAATGTCCTCATATCAAACCATAAATTAAATTTTGGCACCAAGTTTATCCAAGGATCCAATAAGTGTATTACATAAATTTCAAAACTAAGTTGAGATTTATTTTAAGTTACAAATGTAGGAAAATATTTTTTTTTTTAATATAAATATAAAATCACCTGATTTGTTATTGATGAGTAGAAAGTTTATCTTAGTTATCCATATTTTAAGGTTCTAAAGTAGGTCCCTATAATACCAACACATTAAGGCATATATATTCAAAGGACTTGTATTGAAAATATGTGGAAAAAATAACTGCACAAATATTAAACTTATATTTAGTTTATGAAGGAATATTATGAATTTCCAATAAATTATATAAGTCGGTAGCTTGTCTGTCTACTGAGCTAAGTACCCAAAGTTCAATTCCCAACCTGGCCGAAGAATGTATTATTTGTGGAACTGGGACTTATTATTTCAAAGTGATGGACTTGCGGCTGGTTGTTGTGGCATTTATATGACTAAGTTGTTTGTTAAGTAGTGTACGGATATGATCAATTAGTTCAAAAACTGCACGTTAAATTCTACAAGTAAATAAAAATACAACCAAAACATTATAAATCCAATTAAAGAAAAGTGAAAGGACCAAATTACAATAAGAGTTTACGGTACATGCTTTTTTCAATAAAATGTTATAATAACTTATCTAGTATTTATCGAATAGTTGATGTTGAAAGTTAGGTGATTTTGTAATATTTAAATAATATAAATTATATATTTCATTCATAGTTAATATCTTTTCTTGATACAAAATATTTCAAAATTGTTTGTGAAACTCACTAATACTGTTTGTATTATTGTGAATTTCAATTATAAAACCTGAACTGGGGGTGATTTTTTCTCTTAAGTGTGATTTTTCATTGTTGCTTTAATTGAATTCTGACACGTTTACTAAAACTATATATCATTTTAAACTGGTTCTCTCGTTTTTTTATTTTAATCGGTTAATAACAGGTATTATGTATGACCCAGGCTATGTACTCGTATCATCTTTACAGGAATCAAGGTAAGAACTTTCTGATCAAAAAATTGTTTTTTTATTTATATAGGTATATAGTCTCTAGGTACCACTCGAGGGAAATAAATGGGATAAGCTAAGGGAAATTTAAGGAAGTTGGGAGAGGTGGATTTGCATAGTTATGGAAGGTGGATGAAAAATCACATATGCAAAGACTACCAGTGTGTTCGGCCAAGATTCGAACCTTTGCCACAGGCAATATATTTGGTGAAAATACTGATGTCCTAGACCTAAGTATAAAACCACATTATTTTCTAATGAAAGACTTTAAAATAGCAGAACTGACATTTTGTCAACAAATATCCATTTATGATTTTGTATAAATGAGCCTTTTTTGATTTTTTTCCAAACTCGTCACAATCTAAATTCACTCTCTTCATACATTTTGGCTTAGTTAAAATATTATATTTGTGCAGCTATTATTTGCGTCAATGATTATAGTTACTTCAGTTAGATCTTATCACTTAAACAAGAACATAAGACCAATGTTTTCAAATAAATATGAGATTGTGTTAAGTAATATTCAGTTATATAATAATTAATCGACCTCGGTGGTCTGGAGGTAGAGTGCTCTTGAGCGATAGAAATCTGTAGCATAGCTTCCTTCGGAGGGGAAGTAAATACGTTAGTTAGTAGGATGTAGGATGTTATTAGTCCGTTAGTAGGATGATTTCAGGGGAGCATTGCCACTTGAAAATAATTTACCCTCCTGGAATAAATTGGCACCTCTTTAAACTCCCCCCCCCCCTACCATAATGGTTTAATTCACTACCATTTTTATTTTCTAATATGATATATTAGAAACAAACCCCAAATTGCTTCTTAAGGCATCAAATTTAAACTTATAAAATAAGGCAAGGACTGTTATAAATATCTTTTAAGAGAATCAAAATCGCAAAGATTATATAAAAGAATAATCTAGGGGAATAACGTTCAAATAGCTTAAAGGAGCCCAATTGCCAAACGTTGGCCGGGGTACGGCTTCCGGATGGAGCTCTTTATGATTGGGTGAGAGAGTCAATTCATCCCAAGCACTTTTTGGTCAATAGCCCCCTCCATCCTACACAAATAATGTTCCACCACCACTGACCTAAATGACTATTACTATACCATCTGGCCCCATGGTGTAGTGTTCAGTGTACATGACTACGAACCTAGGGGTCCCTGGTTTGATTCCCAGCTGGTATTTTTTTCTTAAGGGGAATTCTCTCAATGGTCACTAGGGGTTTATATTAGGTTTAAGACTTTCACTGGTTCCACGCCTTCATATTCACTATCATCATATAATTTCATTACGGGTACATGTAGACAACCTTCATATAAGTACCACAGGCAACGCTCTATGCTACCAGAGCGGCTAATAGTCTACATACATAGAACCGAACTGGATGTCTTGTCCTTCACGGTCAATAATACCATACGGTAAAAAAAAGGAAAAAATCTGATACCTATGAGATACAGATGTGTTGAATATTGTGATATACAGCCGGGGGAAGAGGTTGGGGCTATTTGTGACCTGGATACACGTACAAGGAATTATCCGTGCCCCTGGGTAATCAACACGTTTTTTAGATGACCCTGTCTACAGTCAGATTGAGACAGAAATAAACTCTTTTGACAATTAGAAAAGATACTTAAAACAATTTTCATATATTCACATGCCAGGCCAAGGGATTTGCAGCAGTCATATTTGATAGATATTACTAATACCATTAGAATAAAACTTAGAACAAAATTTAGACCAAACTAGATTGGTTAGTTCGTTTGTTATATTCTAAGTGTTAATTTATAAAACAAAATGTAGCCTTCGGAATAAGAATAATAGTTTAAACAAAACCATAACAAAATAATTAACACTACACTACACACTAAATTATCAAAACTAAAACCATTCACACAACACAGTACTTATCTACAGGTAAGCTGTACTGAAACGGCGGGAACTGCCCCTGTTTATATATATATAAGCACCGTGCATTACTAGCCGTGCGGGTTATACACATATGTACTAATTACACTAATGGTTTAGGGATTAGACATGTTTTTAATTTGAGAGGGAGTGTATCCGCATTTACGTGGAAGCAGAATGGAAAACCATTTAGGGAAAATCACCCTCAGTTCACCCGACAAGGATCTAACCCCGATTGCCAGTCTAGTTCAACCCGAGAATAGCGCATTAGACCACGCAGCCACCAAAGCGGGTCTGTTTATATCTACGCAAACTAAAAGTTTAAGGACTGATAGCTGAATTCACTCCCCTGTTTAACATATTCCGCTCTTTCTTTGTCAATTAATTTACGAAATGTTTTCAGAATTACCCTTAGAATATTTTCTAGTAGAAAGATTTTGTCATGTCGTTGCTTCCTTAACTAAAAGACTTGCCAGTTCTCACAGTTCTCTAACCCCCCACTACCTTTCCAACCATTCACTAATACTTTATGTTTAAACTGTCAATATTTTGTCATTGTCAAAGCAGATTTTTAGCCTGACTAATGAAAATAATTACAAAATATTTATTTAAATGTACTTTAACATTACAATTGTGGCGACAATCAAAAAACTCGTATGTTCTTTTTTTAATCAAATCTTAATAAGGCATATTTGTAAAATTATGGAGGGAGAAAGGAAGGTTGAACCTCTAAAACTTTAGCTAAGGCCTTGATCACAATTCTCTATTAACATCAAAAGCTAGTGTAAACTACATTTGTGTTTATCTTTTTTAAATATTCAAGTGTCACTTCAACGATAGGGTACCATTTTCAAAATTTGTTTATGCATTTTATTATATATGATTAACTACTACGGAGAACTGTTACATAAGTTACCTATGTGTAAGACACTTTACAAACCACTAGTTAGATTTTACATTCTATATATATTTTGTATTTCATTTACATGTGTGTATTGTTAGCAGTATATGTGTATGTTTTCATATTGAAATATATTGATCTAGGGTTGTTTATCGCTAGATAATAATTATACTTTATAAATATTTTATATACATGTAAATATCATATTAGACATGTATATATATAATATAAATGTATATCATGTATATAAATATTTATTTACCTAGGTTTAACTATATGTATAATTCACATCTATATATAGACATACCCATACATTTTTATACATCCTCAAAAAATTGTTAGCTGTTTTATAAATGATTGACAAGACGTATCAGAAATCATAATGAAAAAACCTGATCACAACTTTTTCTCTTAATATCCTCATATCCTATCATTTAAATAATATAGTACATTCAGAACATATGAGCATTTAAAGTCTATTTCTCTTAGTACAGACTATTTTTGGCCATCGCGGGCAGAGTATTATCACACAAACCATCTTGCAACTGTCATGTTGCCCTTCGACAAGTTTCTGTTTGGGGTGGTTGAGAGGGTAGGGGGTGGATAGGATGAAATGTTATTTATGGTCGTATAAAAAACAGAAAGAACAATCATATAAAATATATAGAGCCAAACAGTTATGAGTGTGTAAGAAAAACAGCAATAATCTCACTCAATGCTATTGTGCTCAAGAGAAAATACGAGAACCAATCATCTGGGTCGTATGACAAATTCAGATAAAAATGTAAACGCATAGAGAAAAAAATATTTATTGGAAAATTGCACTGAATATCTTTTATTACAGAAACAAAAATAATGTGTGTGCAGTAGAAACCAGAGATTAAAAAGAAGGGGAGTATATTTGGAACTTGGTGCTAGGTTAAATATATGTATATATATATAAAATAAATAAATAAATAGTTGAATAAAAATATATACCGTATATTAATATATATACATATTATATTATATATATATTTGAATCTACAGATATAATTATATATACATAATACCAAATTAAATTTATATACATATGTATACTTAACGCCAAAATATTTTCATAATATGTATGACACGTTATTTATAAAGTAATTATGTATTTTAAACTTTATTGTTTGAATGTTTTTATTATAAATAGCTAAAAGTTATTTGAAATTAAATTTTATATTTTCTTTAGTGTAATATATTATGTATTTCTGTATAATTTCTTGAAAGTACTGTGTCTTTCAACATATAAATCAGCCTCTATTAATGCATTAAAAATAAATATAATCATGATGTTCTTAAGTTTTAGAATACAAATCTTATGGATGTATTTAATTCAATTAGAAGCAAACAATATTTTTATATTTCCAAACAAATTATGAAATTTACTATAAATGTATAATTTATACCTATTGAATAGGATACTCGATATTTTGAAGACATCAATTTGGTTCTGATCCCATTGTATTCAAAAACCTTTTTCAAACCTATATGAGTCTAGACACCTAAACATTATGTTAGATTGCCTCGTTTGAATGTATTATTTTAAATATATTATGATAATAAAATAAAATATATAAACAAAACTCACAGATATCTTATTTTATTTTGTAGTTGGTTGAGTCTAGTGAATAACATACATACATACATGAAAATTTGTTCAATTTTAAAGCTGACAATAGCATAACTCAGTTCATTGGCTTTTATTAAAAATCATTTCCAAACCATAATATAATAATACTCCTTTCAGGTTAATTAAAGTACTTTTAAGATCCATAAAGTATTTTAGTTTAAACAAATAAGTAAGAGCAAAATAATTCGCTGTCATTTCATTTCAAATCTTAATGAAACCCGACTTGAATGAGCAAAAGTTAATTTATACACGGTTCATATAATTACTATATAATATTCTCAAGAATATTCATATTTATTTTTAAAGGGGAAAAGAATGCCTAGAAGAACCTATTTTGTCTATGTGTAATTTAATAATATCTGAAAAATATCCATCTATCAACATTTGATTCTTATTCATAGCATTTTGAGGTAAGAGGTGTCATATATTTTGAAATTAAATCTACAAGATGTTCCCGGGTTAAACAGGTAAGCTTTTGGAAGTGGTAAGGAATAAAAAACTCAAAATCTATCTTGGAGATCCGTACATTTCAGCTTCCTTTTCGTGCAAGTAGAAAAATACTAAATCAAAATATTTTTTTCTCAAGAGATTCATGGCAACAGCATAGTATTAATTTTCCTGAAAAATGAATCAGTTGTCCTTGAACTGTGCTTTTTCCTTTATGTACACCCGATTTTACGCCATTATTATAATTTTTGTGTATTAGGAGCTTTAGAGCAAAAAGTGTATGAAGTGCCTGTTAATGACCTTCAATCATTACAACAAAGGATAACGCAAGCGTGCGAAGAAACAACAGTCGCACAATGTTGGTCAGCCACTCGTTCTGTCATTGATAAGTGCAATGCTTGTCTCCGCTCTGGAGGCCGTTAATTTGAACAAAATAAATAAATATAATATTTTATATAATACCTACCTATTTTGTTTTTATTTCATTTTTTGTTGTTTGCGTGAAAATGAAATAGAAACTTGCAAATCTCCAAAATACATTATGATTTAGTTTTTTGATCCACTACCACTTCCCAAAATTTTGCCTTCTCGACCGGGAACACCCAGTATATATCTTGTAAAGGATAACATATAAAAGTTATAACACTTTTTATTACGGTTATAGACAAATGTTTATTTTTAAACTTTAAATTGAAAATTGATATCCGGACACGGAAATCTAACTCAGGACCTTTGACTTATTGTGTCAATGTTCTTACGACTGAGCTACATAGGAGTAATCCCGTGCCCAAGGTCATTTTTCACTCAGATTTTAATGCAATGTCTATTATGGACGTATGGAAATCGTCAGCTACATTATGAACGATCAATATAGAACACGAGCTATCACATAAGGCAGCCACCTTCAACTCAACAGGATTTTATGTTGCCAATAGTACAATGACAAATGTACGAATGCAAATATCAGGATCGATTAAATAGCCAAGACTTTGTAGGTTTTAAGTACGGTCATATCATCTATATGTTATTCCCGGGTCTGAGGTGGCTGCGCTATCTGAGAGCTCACGATCTTAATAAATTGATAATAATAAGTAGCTGACGTTTTCCACACGTCCATCAGAAACTCTACCTTTGAGTGTGAAGAAATAAATTACCCTGTGCGTGGTATAATCACTGGTTAGCTTAGTTGTAAGAACATTAGCTTATTAAGCCAAAGGTTCCAGGTTTGATTCCCGTGACCAAATTTTATTTTTCATTTTAAAGCTTATTAATGTTGTTTTAGAATAATAAGTTTAGATTATCATTGAACAGCTATTTACAATTATTAACGTTTCACTTCTTAGCTCAAGAGACTAGGATTAGAGTTTGTTTTTTTTACTTTGGGATCTTTTGACCGGGAGAGATTAGTAACTAGTTCAGACGCCTATGTTTAGAATATCTACCGCGCAGGTGGCACAGAACGTTTACCCAGGGTACAACTATGGGGGGTTGTCTACTCGTACCTGCAATGAGATTATGTGATGATAGTGAATAGGGAGGTGTGGCCAGTGGGAGTCTTAAACATAACTTAAGCCTAATTTACCAACCTCCAATGACTGTTGGGATAGTTCCCCTTTAGAGAAAAATACCTAGGGTAACAGCCGGGATTCGAGCCCAGGACCCCTAGATTCATATCCAGGTACACTCACCACTAAACCACTGAGCAGGAGAGATTTTTATTCTATTGTATAGCACATTTGACCGGGAGGGACTTTGACATCCAGGTTCGGTCGCCTTATGTGTAGACTATTAGCCGATCTATTGGCATATAATGTTACCCAGGGTACACAATAGGAGGTTGTCTACACGTCATGCCAGCAATGAGATGATGTGATGATATCTATAATTATGCTGTGGAGTCAGGCTGAGTCTTAACTTAACTTAATCCTAATTAACCAAACCTTGGCGACCAGTGGGATTATTCCCCCAAAGGGAAATTTCTAAAGGTACCAGCTGGGAACTAATCCCGGGACCTATAGGCACGCAGCCAGGTGCACTGAGCACTACACCACGGGGCCGGTTAGTTAAGTAATGCATACATATAATGAAATATATAGAGATATATGACCAAAGATGGCTGAAAATAACATTTTTATATTCTCACACAGTGAAAGTATTGTAATCATGACGTCTAAATTATGCTGTAACTTGAACTTACCAAGGTGGGTCTTACAATTATGTCTATTAGTAAACTTATTGTGTCTGGAGAGACAGCCAAAACAATCCAAAGCATTTCGTTCAAACTTTATGTTTAAATGCAATAAGGCAATTCCTTAAGTCAAAGTCGTTTCTAATTCAGTAAAGGTACTTTACTTTAAAGGTAGTTTACTGATACCTTTATTTTTTAAACTCAACTTTTTCAAAAATGAACAGAACAATTTAGTTAAAATTGATGCACGTGGTAATTGATTTAAATAGTAAATTAGTATAGTAACTATATTCTTAATTCTTAAAGAAAATTTACTTTAAGAAAGTTTAAGGAATGCTCATTTTTAAATATTTGATGTATTTTAAAAGTACTTGTAAATTTTTGGTTTAAAATAAATATCCAAAGTGTGTTTCATACAAGCAATAAAATAATATTTGGTTATTTCAGAGAAACCTTAATTAAAGATAGTCATAAAAATCGAACTCAAGATTTGTCTGTTTGACTGTACCGCCAACTAGAGCCTAAACTATTTTACTGATCGGGCTAAAACTTGCTAACTAGGGTTTTCATAGGGTTGCCCCGAGGGTTTTTTGTAATTGGATATCCAACCCTAAAATTAAGGGTAGTTTACTGATGGGCAAAAAGAGAAAAAGTCGATTTTCTCAAAATAAGCTCTATATATTTTAATTAAATTTCATTTCAAAACATTTATAAATAGTCTAAACACAATGGATGCTCTCAATATTTCGGCAAAAATGATATTAAGGGCACCAGTATGATGAGTAAATTCTAACTTTTTATCATATCTCCGAAACTATTTGAGATATGAAATTACTTATCATTGTAAATATGTAGATCTATTTATAATACAAATATTTTATCCGTAACAAATTTTTATAAAACCAATAACTTTCAAGCTATACTCAAAAATATATGTTTTTTTAACTTTTCGAACACTAAAGGTTAAGTATTTCGACCGTAAAAAAAATCTAACCGAAAATGTTGATGGATGTCGACGTCTCATGACCTACCAAACCCCCCGAAACATAAAAAGTTGTTTTTAAAACGCTGTCTGTCCAACCCTAAAATTAATAGCATTTTACTAAAGGGTGAAAAGAGAAAAAATCCACTTTTTCAAAATTGGCTATAACGATTCTTTCTCTCTCATTTTAGACATAGTCAATAATCACCAATTTGATACGTTAAAATTATAAAAGATAAATTTAATAACAATGCGATAACCGTAAGATGTGCATCCCCTAGTAAAATGACAAATTTTTTAAGGGGAAGTCCAAATTTAAATACAAAATGTTGATCCTCGGGGACCCGATATCTATATTTTTTATTGGTCCAAATATAAAAATAAAGACATTGTTTTATTAAAAATAAAATTATGAAATTTAAAACCATGAATAAAAAATGTTTTACTTATGTCTAGCGCAATATTTTCTCGGGTTTTCTGGTGTATATTATATTACAAATTTTGAGTAAATATCTCCATTCCTAAACAATAGAGCGAGAAAGTTCATGCGGAGTTCCGTATAGTTTTTTTTTAACATTTTGGTTGCAATTATGATATTCTACATAATAAATACGTACCGTAATGTAGAATTACTTATTTTAAACTAAACTCACCAAAACTTGGTATTCACTCAGACCACAATTTGAATAAATATTTACTTGAATGATGAGAAGGTGGACAAAGATTTCGGTCTCAATAAGGATGTAGACATTTAAGCTAGTAGCACTCCAAACTTGTGCTCCAAAGGAAGATCTATCTATCTGATCTCTTAGGAATCTTATTTATGACCATAGTGGCAGCATTATTTAAACTGTTGGCAATTTGAAGTCTGAGCAAAGGAATAAGGATTTATTATCCGTTAACGATTTGATTTTTAAGCTGGTAAGCACGGTAAAATGAGGTAATAACATTCTGTACTTTGATCCGTGAGGGAGGGTTATCTGAGGTGATAATATTTTGAGCTCTGTCTTGCGAGTTCATCTTAGGCATTCAGCATTCCTTACTTTGACCAGAGAGATTTGAATATCTGAGTCTATCTGAATTAATAAACCTTATTTATTTAGTCTGGGAGTAGAGTTCCGTTTTAGTAAATTACTGCATTTTTTTATATTTGATCCACTTTAAGATGTCAAAATTATATAATCTACTTTATTTTCTTTGAAACTCCTTCAATCCTCTTTCCCTCCTGCCTCCATATTCTCCCCGGCTTTCTTTATGCTCGTGTCTTATGTGAATGTACAAGAACAAAAGTATTTTGAGATATTTTTTAAATCTCTTTTTCTCCCCCGTGGGACTTGTATTGTGAAGCAATGGCTGTGATTCATGGACCACATCATTTCTCCCCAACTCTTGCCATTGTGTGTGTAGAGATAGGACTTATCTCCCTAGGAGTGTGCTGCTCCTGTATTGTATGCAAATGTGTGTGTACAGAGAGTTGGGTGTCGGAAGAGGGGTAGTGTAAGCTCAGGGTGCAATATCGCTCACTGGATGGCTGGTTGTGTTATCAAGAGGTTTCTGATTAAAGACAAGCTGGACACCTCTGACATTTTCTGCAGATACTTCCACCTAAATAAATTAATTATTCTCACTGGTAGGCACACAAATAGAGGCATCAGTCTCGTAATCAAATGCTATATGTAACGGATAGGTCAGGGTTCAAATACTGGCCAAAGATGTTTTCCTTTTTTGTTCTGCCTTTGAATGTGGGGAATGCCAGGCCACCACCGTGGTTCGGATTCCACGTTAAACTGTAGGTCCTTCATTTCATCTCACAATCACCCTACCATTACACATTAGCGTAAGTGCGTATAACCCGAACGGGTAGTAAGACGCGGTGCTAATAATAATACAAGTGTAACAAGCAATTTTCATATTGTTTGTTGAAGAGGGGTGGTGGTCCAAACACAATAATTCAAGTACCATAAGTCCCACTACCCCCTTACTAACTACCTCCTTACCCCCTTCAATGAACAAACCTTTTCAGACAAGCAAATAGTCACGGTAGTTAAAGATTGCTTATAATTATACAATTTGCAAACACTCATTTGGAGAAAAAGAGTTCCACTGTATTCTAAGCTTTCCTTGTGATTTGCAGTCTGATTAGGCTCATTTGGGGATTGGTTTGTGGGAAGGGAAATGTGGCCTCTACCTGAACTTTGCTTTGTCAAAGCTGGTTTATTGACACTAAAAGGCAATTTTTGTCTGTGAATTGTTTTTAAAAATGCCTGCTTGATAGTGAGGCTGTCACTGGGGACTGGCCGTAGTGGTCCCCGTGTTGAAGGATTCAATGAGCGCAAGGTTGTGGGGCCGGTGTATGTTTGTATGTGTACACGGCTAATAGCTTCATTCACCTGCACTAATGAGCCCATAGTTAAAGGTTTATGACCTACGATATTCTGGATTGTTGGTGATGGGAGATTGAGGCTCTAGTTTTTGCCAAGTGCATCGGGGGTGGTTATTCCCTATGGAATTGATCCTTATGGTTTTTCAATCCGTTCAAGTATTATTAAAGAAAAGGGATATGAATGTCTGAAACCTTATTTTGTTTTGGCACCAATTATCTATATTCCCTTCTGCTTTCATCGCGTGATATTTTAGTACAGAGATTACTAAAGTTACAAATTATTTTAGGGTAAGTTATAATGTATAAAAATTGGGTGCTAAGCTGTAGATCTAGAGTTGATTATTGCGTCTAGGATGGTTAAAATATATATATTGTTTCACCTTTCAAAATTGTAATACTAAACATTAATGTTATTACATATATATTTTTAATATGTATGCTTAAAATAAATACCTTAGTGATTTTTCCAAAATATGATAAGAGTATATTCCAAAAAATAGACTCCCAATAATTTGGGAGAACAATGGAGAAACCAAATTTGGTGATGTAGATGTAATATTTAATTATTATTCCAAGTATGATTTTACTAGTTAATTTTAGTGCCATTTTTCTGTATTCAGGTGACTTAGAGCATATGAAAAATACGGTAAATTATTTGTATTTTTCAACAGAATTTGCCTGGATAGATGAGCAAAAACTATAATGTGTTAAAAACTACTTTTAGAGGATACAGACAGAGATCAACAAAAACAACCTCACAGGTCAGAGTCAAGCATCCTAGCTTGGGCCAGCAACTAAATCCGTAAATACCCCAAAATAGAGTCTTCATGATTAAAATGGTATCGATGTTTAAAACAGAAGTTTATTGGCACTCGTATCGTGGTTAACTGTGAGTGTTTGTGAATAAGACGATACAAAACTATTGTTTGGTAACACCTTACTTGACCGAAATAAATCGCTCAGTTTAAACCAATGAGCTAAGAATTGAGGGAGAATTTTAAAACAGTATGTACCCTGATTATATACTAGTATGAAGTACCCTGCTTTACCCGGAAGTACTAATGTAGGGTAACAATAGTAGAAAGACCAAACGAATAAAAAGTAAAACTAATCAATTTAAAAAAAATTGGTAGGTTAAAAGGTTAAAAAGGGTAAGAGGAAAAAGTGTGAAACGTAGATATAATCCATATTTTTAGCATTTTTACCACTTTTATATTACTCCTTTTACCCCGTTTACTCTTTTTACCCTTTTTGGACTAATGACCTTTTTTATCCTTTTTCATCTTTTTGCCAACTTCACCTTTTAGTCCGATTTAATGTTTTGACCCTGTTTAATTTAGCCTTTGTATTTATTTAAAAAATTTATGATATTTACTTTTCAACAATTTTTTTTGCACTTTTTACACATTTTACATAAAATACTCAGCTTTTCCCGAGAGAAATATTTAAAGGTTAAAATAAGGTTAAAAAGGACAAAAAGAGTAGAAATTAAATCGAATCAAGTTTTAAAAATCTGGTAGCTATAAGGGCAAAAAGTAATAAAATGAAAATTGATAAAAAGGCTAATAAAGGAAAAGGGAATAAATAGTAAAAAGGTCAATTAATAAATCTAATAAGAATAAAAAGGCTATAAAGTTTAAAAGTGGCAAAATCCACACAGATATGTAGTGTTTTATTATAGTTGTATCGATTTCGAATTTCCCGGGTTTATATTTTGAAATTATATGTATTCAGACGTCATTTCCCTCTCTGAGAGTGCCTATTTACTTACATGTTGAATCAATATTTTATATCACGACAAACATGTTTCTTATACTGGTTCTAGGTATCCTGAGGGAACCACATTCTCCATTTAGTGCGTCTTCATTTTGAAATATAAGGGTCAGATCTTAAAAGGCGTTTGGAGTGTTTCCTACTCCCACCTGAAAAATTTCAATCCTCTTATCACACTTACAAGTAATTTACTAATTTAGTTTTGGTAATTTTATATAGCCTTATTTCACCAGCTCCCTTTCTAAATATTAAATATTTAAAACTCATTTTATTACTAAAGTAATCCATCTACTTTCCTGGCAAATTTAAATGATGTGTCTTAACTAATTGCTGGTTTTTACCTAACGCTCCTATCCTGCTTTCCTATTTCACCCTTCAAAAACTTACGCTTTTAGAGTTATTTGGAGTGGTCTTTTTACCTTGCTGAGTTACGTTTTATACCCCACAGAAATATGTTTGTTTCTATTAGTTTTGGAAATTGTAAACTTCCCCTTTCCATTGATACAACTCTTAGTTATAAATTTCAAATTTTAAGACAAACTAGATTATATGGAGTTGTTTTACTACCGGCCCGAGGAATTTAAATTGTATACTACACCAAAAAGTGTATTTTATTGTTAAGTAGTACCACCTCCCCTTTCCCTGTTTGCCAAAGTACCAATAAAAAAATTTAAAGTTTTAGCTTCTAACATTTATTTGGAGTAGTCTTCTTCCCTACCAAATTTCAGTTTTTTACCTCACCGGGAAGTAGTTGTTTGTTACTAGTTTTTGAAACTTTGAGCAGTTTTCCCCACCAACTTGGTATCACTCTTAGATATTTCAAATCTATTGGATTATTTGGATCTTTCTCTTTACTCAAGGGCGTAGAAATCTCATTTTTAGGGGCATCCAGACCCCCCTGACCCTGCACCTTTCTTTCCATCTTTTCGTAGTTAGCAAATAATGTTTTGAGTAGGTAGGTATTTTGAGATAGTAGGTGGTGGAAGGGTAGTAAGCCTACCTACATGAGCTAAAACCTCCACTTCTGACAGGTTTTGTTATTTTATCTACTCTTTTCATAGGGTGATTCCTCAAGTAGGATTTTACAAGTGATAGCAAAAATATTTGCCTAATTTCCTCTGACCCCACTTACTCAGCCAAGAAAGGCCCTTTGTTTTTCAATACTATATGAATGTATGAGATAAAAGGTACAATATTTGTAATGTTGGCAGAGATAATTTTACAATAGGTAGTTTTACACGTTTTATCTTGAAGGTGAATATTAAAATATTCATTAATTATTGTTTGGTTGATGACATGTACTGTACATTTAAAACTCTAGAAATAGTAAAAAAAAACTTAAACATTAGGTTTGTATATGTATTTATGGATCCCCCTTAAGGGGGTGTCAAACAAATTCCAGAGGGGCTCAGTTAATCACTGGGGGTCCAGACCCCCCAACCCGCATTTTTTATACGCCCTTGTTCCCACCTGTATCACACATTTTAATTTTCTATCTCACTTCTGTTAGTTTATAAAAATTTTAAACCCCCTCCACCAACACCCTTTCCCCACTTTCAGAAATTTCAAATTTACTGAGTTATTTAGAGCGGTTTCTCTACCTGTCTGCCAAATTTTAATTTTCTACCTCATTTCTGTTAGCTTTTTTTAAAAGTTTTAACCCCCAACCTACTTTCTCCAAATTAATATTAGAAATATCATATTTCTAAATTAATTAGGTTTTTTGGAGCTTTCTTTCCACTTATTTGCCAAATTTTAATTTTTTTCCTCATCTGAAATTATTATTTTTTGTAGTTATTACACCAACGTCCCGTTTCTTGGATCACCATTTTGAAACATCACATTTTTAGATATTTTTCATTGTATGGGGAAATCTCTCTACCTTCCTGCCAAATTTCAGCTTAACAGTTTTTTTTTTTTTTTTTTTTTTTTTGCAAACACAATTTTAAAACCACAGTCTGTTTCACCCCTTCAGGGGTTGAATTTCGCAAAAACCCCTTCTTATCAGATTCCAATGACCTGAAAGAAACCTCCCTGCCAAATTTCAAGAGTCTAGGTTCAGGGGTTTGGGAGGTACGATGATGAGTCAGTGATTCAGGGCTTTGGTTTTTATGAATGTATTTAATATATAAACGAATAAATTCCCATCCCTCTCATGATTTAAAATGGAAAACTAATTAGATAGTATAATGGACAACATTTATCAGTTAGATTAACTTGACAGTGAATGTCGTTTGTTCTAGGCTGCTTAGAGCCATATCATTAATAGGCTTTTTTTTAAGAACTAGACTTGACAAACAGCAATAAAGATTAAAATTGAGAAATAATCATCATCAATTTTGCGCAGATAGTAAACATTCTAGAACTAATGAATCAGATAGCCGAAGCTATCATCTATGCATTTTAGTGAGGATAGCACCTCTTTGATATCATATCCTGAAAATTGAAAAATGACACCTGGACACGGGAATCGAACCCGGGACCTTCGGCTTAGTACGCCAATGCTCTTACCACTGAGCTATCCAGGATTCGTCCCGTGCCCATGGTCATTCTTCACTCATATTTTAAGGCAGAGTCTATGATGGAC
>CABFVZ010000005.1:223678-328015 GCA_902151445.1 Timema monikensis | reverse complement strand
AGACTTAATGAGAAGTTTAGCTTCAACCTGTTACTTTTGTGTTACAGTGATGCGCACGCATCTTAAAATTTCACTCTCATCATTTTTTCATAACGCGCCTAAAGAAGTATAACTTCAAAAACCTAATCATTTTATAACATTTATAAATATATTTTGTTATTACAATAATTTACGAAAATGCCAATTATACAATAATCCATGGGAAAGTATTATTAGATTCGAATGATAAAAGTTTTTATTGATAATACAGTATTAGTAATCAAATAGTAATTATTTCTGAGTGACTTTCAGTAAATGTTTTAATAAGCAACCTTCTACTGTCAGATACCAGCCTTCAAACCATGAATACTCTAAAGCAATCTCGTTTATGGGCAGAGCTTCTAAGATACCCACTGAGCTAAGGGGTTGAGCTTTTGTGGCATTTTAGTAGCATTCGTTTATTCATTACATAACCAATTTATAATAACTAAACATGCATTTGTGGGCACGTGGGATAAACGTCATGCTCGTTTGGTTGTGTTGGTCGATCATTGCAAGATTTAGATTCAAATTTCGGCTTGGCACAGTGGGAATGAATTTTCCTAAACAAGTTCTCCTCCCCTTCAACGCAAACAAGGGTACATTTCCTCTCATGTGTACATAACCCAAAAGATTAATAATTACATCTGGATGATTGGGACAGATAGAAGGCTACAGTGAAAAAAATTAATCTAAAAACTGGGATTTGAACGCTTGTTCTATATCTATTTCAAGCGTGACAACTTACACTACCTTGATACTGGTGTGGGTGGATAGCTTAAAAAACTCGGAAAGCTTAAACCTTATATTCTTAAATAAGTGGTTCTCAAACTCTGGTTCAGATGGTAAACTCGTGTGACCACAAGAAAATGAGTGGTTAGACACTATCCAATTTGCTTTCTCAAACATTTTATATTATAATGAAACTAAGTTTTCAAAATTTAGTAATCTGTTATCTCATCTCATAATAATATGTATTCTACTATCATGTATAGACTTCCCTGATATTCATTACAAACAAAATCGATATGTCAATTTTCAAAAATTACCCAACATTAAACTTTTCTTTATTTTTGATGGTTTCAATCGAAATCAAAACAACACCCCGAAAATAGAAATAATTGTTTTTGGGCTATGAGGCACGGAGAATCATAAAAATCTTGGGTTAAAATTTTAAACAATTATAATCTTTATTAGAAAGTAAAAAGGGAAATAATTCTAATTAGTAAAATATTGAGAAACTAACAACGTTTAGTCAATTTTAATTTGTTCCACAAGTACAGTTCAGTTTTCATAGGAGGATCTCTACATTATTAGTATTATTTTATTAACAATATGTCATGAAAATTGACTCTAAAATAGAGTTAGTATATTTTATAGTTTCAATTAAAATTTGATTGTAAAATATGTATGTGAAACAAAACTACATAAATGTACGTGTTTTTAATGATTGATTTAACACTTTCATTAGACAACTTCCTTCTTTGACAAGTGACATTAAGTAGTATATTAAGATGGATGGTCCGCGTGTGCATTGGATACTTATCTATTTGTTGAAGCATTTATCGTGCACTTTCTAAACGGATGGATTAAATCAGCACACGAGAATTTCTATGAGCGAGAGAAAGAACCTACTGATTTTCCAGGGTTGTTTTAAATGCCATAATCGACATGGGGCCGACGGCTTTACTTCCCTTTTGAAGAAAGTTGTGTTACGGATTTTTATCCGTAAAGAGAAATCCGTCGAACCCGAATGGGTTTGAACACACAAACATTGGGTATTGATGCGAGGACTATACCCCAAGATACCGAGGTTGATAAATGATAATTAAGTGGTCCTTACTGAGAAAAGCTTAAACACTGCACTAAAGGAGAAGTGGGGTACATTTATTAAATTTTTACCTATCATAGGAGCCTGAAGACTTCCGGCGTGTTAATACTTGTTTATGATGTTATAAAGATATTCAATAAATGTTACTATTTATATATTTTCAGTTTAACATAATTTTGATTCGTTTTCCACCTCGGCAACGCTAGGAACTCGCAGCTAGTATGTAACACAAACGCTTATATTGGGAAATGACTATTGGTAAACTATTAAATTCACTTTTTAACTAAGAGCCAATCACATGGCTGATTATACAGCATATTGGATACATGATTACGCTAGAATCAGAAATCGTTTTGCATAGTAATCTCCATTTTTTATCTGACAACAGAAAAATTGGAATCAGTTTAATAGGCATTTCCTTTTAATATATTATTATTAATTTACATTTTATTGGATTGTTTTAAAATAAGGTTAACCACAAAATGACGTGACGTCTGTTTCGAGATGTAGAACTTACCTAAAATAGGTGCTATCCATGGGGTGAGATGGTTTCTTAAGGCAGTGATGCGCAACTTTTTGTGGGTTCAACCACACTGAAGTATTATTTGATCTATAAAACCCCCATGCTACCATGTAAATAAAATTAACATTTAACTTCAGCTTTCTTGAGGCCTTTTCCTTTTATGTTCTTCTTTTACGATGAATTTTTGGCGTTCTATAAATGTTTATAAGGCTGTAAAAAATGTATATAGTCATAGTAATTTTATTTCACATTTCATTTTCATACAGAGTAACAAAAGCTGCATCTTACCTAACTTTTTTAGTATTTTCTATGTCACCCATACAAAAATCAGGTGACCCCTTAAAAACTTTGGACCCCAAGTTTACGCACAACTGTAAGATACTTAATTTTATTTACTTATATTATGTTTAATCTTCAAATGTAATGTTAATTTTTTTAAATAATAATATACCTTGAGCTTGTCATATTCTATATTTAAGGCAGTAATTCACAATATAGTTACTATTATTGTCTCAAGATATAACCAGGTGCGTAAGAAGGCGGTAACACTTTAAATGTGAATCTAAGTCGAAACGAGGATCAAAGAATTTGAAGAAAGTCCAATATCAGATCATTGTGGTTGTATCTTTATACAATATTTAAATTTTGAAATAGCCATTAAGTACATTAAGGAAAAGAAAGAACCTTCAAGAAAAGAATGAAAAAAAAATCTATATTTTTAAATGTTCGCATATCTAATTTAATCTTTTGTTACTATATGAATGTTATTTAAGCAATGAATGATGTTAAAAATATGTTTGGTAAATTATATAAAAATGATTATTTATGTTTGAATGTATAATATTTAGTGATTTTTCAGAAATAAACATAACATATCCAAGTATTCTTCTTCCTTCTATATATTTCAATATTCGAAGGTTAATGTGGATTTAGAGGTTGAAGCTAATGGGATTTGAATTTCTGCCTCAACATTTTGAAACTTAGTAAGCTCCTAGCTATAACTGTAATTTAGAAATTCATGAATCTGTCATTCCTGGTTTCCAGCCCACATTCTTTGAATTAAGAGGAAGTGTACCAGCATTGGCGTGTAGGTAGAGTGGAAAACCATGTAGGGAGATCCACACACAGTACACCAGACTTGGAAACTCCCTGTCTTCGGAAGTCTAGTCTATCACGAGAGTGACGCCTTATACCATGCAGCCACCAAATCTTGTCTACAAATAGTCCAACACTTTACGATATTATCTAATTTTGTTTTCTTTATTTTTAGAGTTTTTCCATTTGCTTATGTAAAATTAAAATAATCTGCCACACAGAAAAAGTTTATTTTTTCAATAGATGTAGCAATTTAGAGTACACCCCCAAAACCCTTTCACACATTTGTCAAACCCCTTTTGTTAAATTCCAAACTTTCCCACTTTTATGTTACTTTGGGTGATCTTTATACCGATTTGTAAAATTTACCTTCTCTTCCATATTGAAAGGTTTATTTTCTAACATCTTTGGAAAGATTCTAAGCTACTCTCCACCTCCTTCCCCTCCTCTCTCCCCCTTTTGGTTTCCAATTTTGAAATATTGCAACTTATTTGGTCATATGATATGGTTCTTTTATTTGCATGCATGATTTCAATTTTCAACCACACTGAAAGTAGCTGTATCCATTTCTAGCTCTGACATTTCTTAGTTTAAAATTTAAAATTTCTATTTATTCAAACAAAATTCGGCTATACAGGATAATATATTTACTTACATGTCAAATTTCCATTTATTCCAAACCGAGAATATTTTTTCACCTATTAGCTTAGCAAATTGTGAGCTCCCTGTTTCTTAGAACCTATTTTTAAATTATACATTTTTAGATTTTTTTTTATTTTCGATCATTTGGGGCGATTGTCTTAACTGCTTGAAAGTGTTTAAATTTTATAACACACTTAGAGAGATTTCTTCCATTAGTTTTTTTAAATTATTAGCTCAACTTCAACACAGATTCTAATTTTAAAATTTAAAAAAGTTTAATTTTTTCTAGTTGTAAGCAAAATTTTTATTTTTTACCATTCCGGAAGGTACTGTTTTCTATATGTTTTGAAATTTGTTTTCATTCCTCTTTTCACTACCAATCTGTCCATCATTGAAATTGAATTTTAAAAACATTTTGTTTTTAAAGTGTGTTCTCGTAAACATCTTGGCCAATTTAAAATTTGTATCACATCGATAAAGGGTTTATAATCTTGTTTTTTAGAAATTTCCAAATTGTTCATTACCCGTAACTATATTTTAAATTTTAAATGTTCAAACTATAGGCCTACTTGATATTTGGGGTTTTCCCTTTACATTTAGTAACATTTAATTATCTACTATACCGAAGAGTGTTTAATATTTTTAGACATTAGTTTTAAATTTTAGGACTGTTAAAACCTTCATTGCAGTTTGGTGTTGTTTTTCAAATGCCTGGTAGATTTTAATCCTCTATAACAACTATAAGTGTTTTATTTATTCACTTTAGGAAATTTTGAATCCTCACCATTTCACCATCCCCCACACCTGTACATAAAGAATACGTATCTCTAAATTTGATATTTTGAGTTTTCCCTCTTCATTTCTGGCAAATTTAATTTGCTAACCATGCTTAAAATCTCTTCCACCTGTATACCACCCGACACCCTCCCTTCTCTATCTTTCAAAGCTCAATTTTGAAATTAAATTGTTCAGTATCTAATGCATATTTGTAATAGTTAATAAGCCTGCTTGCCCAAATTCAAATTCAGCTTTCTCCCACACAAAGAAAGGTTGTTTCTATTAGTTTTAGAAATGTTGACCCCTCTCCCCCGCTCCCGGGGAATTTATCAATTCTCTCTCATAAAATTATATTCCTATTTAGTTTTCTGGAGGCGTCCTTCTTTCTTACTTGCAAATTTAAATTTTCAATCCCGCCTAACGGATTTTTTTATATATCCCCATTCTACCTTAATTTCAAGTATCCCATTTACAATTTCGAGAATTTTCTAGTTATTTTAAGTGGTTTCTTTACATTCCATACAAATTTGAGTTTTCGACAACACTGAGAAGAGGTGGTTTTTATTAATTTTAGATATGTTATACCTTTTCATCGTATGTTCAACTACCACTTAGAAATTTAAAATTTAATTGTTTATCTGGCGTTGTCCTTCTACCTGCCCGTCAAATTTAAATGTTCTCTCACACTTAGTCGTTATTTTTATATCCATACCCACCCTCCCCTTACGACCCTGTTTCCTGGAGTCCTATCTAAAAATTTATGGTTTTCAGTTCTTTTCATGATTTTGTGACCCCTTTACCTTCCCACCATTCTCTAATTTTCTATTTCATCTAAAAAAAGTTTTAATAATAGAACCCCCTTATTACCAGATTCCCATTTCGAAATTTCCCGTTCCTAGATTTTTTTTTGTTATATGGGGCAATCCCTCTACCTGCCAAATTTCAGTCTTTCAACTCATCTGGACGTGAATTTTCTTTTTTTGAAAGTTTTACTTTCATTCTTTTATATATATATATATATATATATATATATATATAGAGAGAGAGAGAGAGACAGACAGGGAGATAATATTTAATTAACATGAATGTTATTAGAATTCAGTTTTAGTTTAATAAATTCCAACTTTAAAAATGTACACGTGACAGTAGACTTATATATGTTTATACCCTTATATTTATATTGTGTATATACAGCCTATTCATATATAATATAATATATAATAGATGGTATAACCGTTCTTTGAATATAGAATATATAGAGTAGATTTGTTATTTTTAGAATATAATTTTTAGAATATAAAACTAACCACAGTGAAGAGTAACCAAGTAGGTAAAATAGTAAATAAATATATTGTTATTAAATATGTCAAAATATTATGTACAACACCGTATAAGTGTGCATGGTTTCAGCTTTCTAAGTCATCTAGGGGCTTCTGAAGGATGAGGAAAGAAACACATACACATCAGGGAATTTTATATACTGACCAGATAGCATGTATAAACACAACATTTAAATTTTATAATTTAATGTGGTTTTAAATATTATCTAGAAATAAATTAATTTAGGGCATGATTAAAAGAGCTATTAAGGTGGAAATGTAGGGAAAGTGGTAAAAGCCCAACATTTTTGCAGTTTTTTTATATAAAAACTTTTTTTGTATAGAATATTATTATTAGCACCGCGTCTTACTACCCATTCGGGTTATACGCACTTACGCTAATGTGAAATGGTAGTGTGATTGTGAGATGAAATGAAGGACCTACAGCTTAACGTGGATTCCGAACCACGGTGGAGGCCTGGCATTCCCCACATTCACAAGATGTCTTGTCAGAGGTGGAGGAAGGGTTTGGTTATCAGATAAATCTTTGCCGGGACCGAGGATTGAACCCCGGCCGCCAGCATAGAAGTCTGACACCTTACTCCTAGACCACCAGGTCACCCCTTGTATAGAATAAATAGAATATTACTTCAATACAAATATATAGTCAAATTTTATTCACATTGTGATATAAATAAAATAATACTTAGCACCACGTCATAATACCCGTTTAGATATACTCTTAAATATTAATTAAATTAATGGGTTAGAAATTGAGGAGGTTGAATATGGAGGAAGTTGATCCTAATTTTCGTGGAGGAAGAGTGCAAAACAATTTAATAAAACTACCACCAGTTCACCCGAGAGAGATTCGATCCTCATTTTGTCCGTCCTTGGCAGTCAATCTCAATACAAATGAAGCACGTTAGCCAAATACGCCACCGAAGTGGATTAATACTCACGTAGTCATATAAACATTTGTTAAATATCTGTAATGAGCATTGCGGCATTAGCTAATAAACGTCAAAGAAAAAAGATATTATTAAATTCCAGGACACCCTTGACAGATATTTAATAAATGCTAAGATCACCATGTGTAGAAAATTAAACTCTATACTTGTATTGAAGTGATGTTTGATTTATTTTGACCAGAAAAATATATTTTTTTTGAGGGCGCGTCACCATCATCCCCACTTAAATAACAATAAAACACATTGTTCTGATGCCAATAGGGTTGAAAACATGGTGTGTGTTTTATCTAAGCGAAATACACTTTTTAAAACCATACAAGTCTGTAGAAAATCTATGTCAATTCTTTTTGGTAAATTGGTAATATCTAAACTGTATTTATCTTATTTGTTTTGTCACTGCGTCTTACAAACTCTACGGGTAATACACCTGATGAACTAATTACTTTCGTCTAACCCGAATGGGTAGTAAGGTGTGATGCTAAAAATATAATTACTCCAATGTGTTAGAGACGTGGAAGGTTGAATTTAAAGAACGTTATAATGAATTCGTCGCAGAGGAAGAGTCTAAAAACATTTATGAAAAACATTTCTCAATACACCAGATCGTGATTTGAAACCTGATCTCCCCGTCATAGGCAGTCCAGTCCTTTGAGAGAGTGACGCCTTATACCACTCTACCAGCGAATTGGATTTATATAAATATATATATGAATATATATGTATATATGAATATATATGTATATAAATATATAAATATATATTTATATGTATATATATATATTTATATATATAAATATATATATTTATATGTATATATATGAATATATATATATTTATATGTATATATATACATATTCATATATAAATAAATATATATTTATAAATTCAATTCACTGGTTGAGTGGTAAGGCGTCACACTCTCAAAGGACTGGACTGCCTATGACGGAGAGATGGGACGGAGAAATATATATATATATATATATATAAATAAAAAATATATATAAAAATATATATATATATGATATATAATTAATTGGAAATTTAAACACAAAATTGCAGTATAAATAAACAATACTATTTAAAACATATAAATGATACCTTGAATCTACCTAATATATTAAAATTTATATTACTTCTAAACAGATATTTTTTAGTAATGTTCAATTGGTGCTATCAATAAATAACAAAAATGAAACTCTTTTTCTCAGGCTATGTCTAGATAATAGTACTGTATATAACAGTCTCAGTCAAATGTTGTTATTTTACACTTTAATGAACTTTGTTTTAGTATCAGGACCGACCCTGGATATCTACATCCGTTTATTATTTTTGAAATATTTTGTATACATATTTGGTGCTAAATTTGAGTTCGAAAATGTCACAATGTAAGTCACGTATTATATTTAGAAAATATAAAACAAATCTGTATTTAATCCTATTTGTTGAATGAGTATCGTAGTTAATATATTTATTAATTACATATTTTATGTACTTTATGTAACCTTGTTACAACATATAAACATTAAGAGGTTTTCTCAATCACCATCCTGGCCTCAGTTGACCCATCTCAGCAACAAAATATAAGTCCACAACACATCATGGCACTGTCTAAGATTGGACTGAAGCGGCCAGAAGTTCATTTCCCAACGCCAGTACCGAGCCGCACCCACAGAAAAAAAAAAGACGAGTGATATGCGTGAGCTCGCTGCACTCTATCAGCCATGCTCAGCCAACTCGTAGAACTGTTCTTTTGCGCGCGTCTGGAGACTTGTAGCATGTTACACTGTTCTCGAAGCATGATCCCCCCTTTCCCTCTCTACCTCCTGTTATTCCCGCGCCTTGAGAGCACGTGGCATACTTTTAGGGTATGTAATGATGGTGTGTCTGTGTTGTAGACGCATATTACTTACTAGCTACAAGGTGAGCAACATTGCCAGAGGCTGATTTAAAATTTAGGTTATCCAAAATTCCCTTTTGGCTTAAAATGTTCTATTGTATTCAAAATTATTGTAATGGACTAATAATACTTAAAATTGTTAATTATTGGCACAATATGGACTTTTATAATTTTGGTTTCTTAAAGTTATGATAATGTTTAATATCTTTGGGCTGTTATTAAAACCATGTTCACTTTTATTACGATCCCTATGGGGGACCTATGGATCCTGGGCCTTAGTTTGAAAATTTAATATCTGCTTAAAGGATGGGTCTCTTTTACCATTTGGGTACCGCCATTTGAGATGAACATTTAAAACTGATAGCATCATTTGCCAGCTCTTTTAATTGTAATATTTAGAGAATTATATTCATATTTTTATTTATTTAGAGACTATTTATCATTGTTGAAAATGTTTAAAGTTTATGAATTGTTAGACAAAGAGGGGCCGCGAGCACCGAGGTTATACCGCAGTCCTAGATTTATTTTCTAATGTTATTTGTGCAGGCCATTAGACGGCGTACTTTACAATATTATGACCTTTGTGAATAGATTCTGATATATTTAATATTATATCGGGAGGAACTTTGTCATGTTTAAATCATGGGCTGTCAGTTATGGTAACTTAAATTTTATGTGTATTTGCTGGATCGCTTTCTTGACCGATAATTTTATCTGGATCTCTATTTGATAGTAGTTTTGTTGCTATGGTAGGACTATTTGAGATTAATTTGAAGGTTAATTTAGAATAGATTGTTTAATGTATTTTTAGTTGTCATTTATGAGCAAGAGTATTGTATTGTCTGAAATTACCTTTGACAACTTGTATCTCTGAATATGATGCCACTTGGGCTCTGGCTTATTTCTAAGACTCATCTATCCAGTTCGTACCAGATAAATGAATGTTTGCCTCTAATATACATATTTCCAACGCCTAACAATACAGGTTATCTCACTCTCTCATTGAGTTATGTGTAATTCGATGTTTAAATAAAATAACTCTCTTGTTTCCATTCCCGATTCTTATTTCTGAATGGAGATAAAGGGGGGGTTACAAGAGAGAAGCTGTACCATTATGCTCTCATTGAGGGGAATGGGGCATGTTTGAGAGTGTTAGGACAGAGAGTAGGGGCATCCCATCTTCATTTTTTGATTTGATTGAACTATGTACTAATTACCTTTGTTTACCTTTCATGCTGTCTGTGACCATAGCAACCACTCCGCAAGTACACGACGACGACATTCATCACGACTAAGAGTGAATTCTATCGCCTGAGCTGAGATCAGTCGGTGGCCGAGCTGACATCTAGAGATGTCACATTCGCCCCAAATGCTACTGTGGGTGAGCTCAGATCTAAGCTATGTTGGGAGATTAGTGGAATTGGGGAGGCTACGAATGACTTGGGTGTGGACGGGGATGCAAATGAGGATCCATCCACCCCTGCGTCGATCATTCCACCCTCGCCCCCTACCTTCACAAAATGTCAGAGTAAGGTCCTTATGGAAATATTGAGTCGTATCCCTGTATGTGACGGACAGGATCACTCTACCTTATTTAAAATTTTGATTGAAATAAATAGAGCTTCGTGCTTAAAGTTAGCAAGTGAGAATGAGTTTTTGACACTCTGTTTATCTAGAACCTCTGGGTTTTTGACGTTGTTATTTTCCCATTGGATTTAGAACAATCTATTCTTGAGATCACTTATTGACCTTATTGCCTAGTAGCGTGAGGGAAAAATTGTGTATGGAGGCTATACACTGGTTTCAATACCCCCACGAGTCAATGAGGTGAGTCACAGAGGTGGCTCAAGTGCTCAACAGTGGTCTCGCGGAGCACCATATTGTGGGCATAACTCTCGAAAATGCCTTATTCCTTAACTGGAGGCATTTTGTGTTCATGAACAAGCCCTCTACTGTACAGGAACTCTATTCTCTGTATTCGAGTATGTATAGCACTTTACTCTCAGAGAAATAATATTTGCTGGCGCATGTGCCCGCGGCGACTAATCGTGGACGTATGGTTTCAACTTCTGAGCCTTTTAATATGGCACAATCTTTAGACCCTGTCCCCTCAAATGTTTGAAACGGGAATGTTTCTAGGAATAACCCCGATAAATCTGGTGCTAGGAATTCTGCGCCCCCATGTCCTCGCACGTGTTAGGTGTTTCCGTTGCCTGAGGTTAGGTCACTTACAGATGCAGTGCAGAGTGGGAAACGTGTAGGGCGTGTCTATAGTTGTTCGGTCGCGCCTACTTATCTTAAACCACATTCTCACCCCTGTCGTCACGATCCAGGTGGGTAAGGAGAAATTTCTGGTCTGTTAGAGACGGGGGCCAGCCATTCCTTTGTTTGCCAGATTTTCTTACATATTTAATGAGGGAAAGTCAAGATCGATTATGTACCGATTCCTTCTAAAACATACGCTGTGGCTAGCGGGCAAAGTATAGTGGTAGACAGTAAACTGTTCTTTTCTTATCAGAATAGATAGGTTTTCTTGGAAACGTCCATACTTCGTCGTCCCAGACCTGCCTTTTGACATCATTCTCGGTGGTGACTTTATGTTTGACACTCAAGCTAAGTTTAATTTGGGACGCTTGGAGTGGTCCTTTAACTTCAAGCCGAGTGTATACGTTACATTTTGTGTCGAAGACAATCCTCAAGGTTCATTCACGATTGATAGTGAATGTGAGGTCATTAATCGCTTGTTAGGTCGATTCACTGACGTCATCACCGCCAGATGAAGAAAATGAGATGTTTTGCCTTAAGATATTTTGGTGCAGGTCCATATACCCATTAGATCAGTGCCTTACTACTGTGCGCCACCTAAATTAGAAATCTTCAGCAATCTTATCCTGGATTTAGAGAAGAAAGGGATTATTCATCCTTCCAAATCTCCTTATGCAAGTCCCTCATTCATCGTCCCTAGGAAAGGTCGTGGGCACCACCTGATTGTTGACTATAGGAAACTCAATAAGAAGATTATGTTCGATCCGTACCCCATGACCGGAATTGAATCAGCCTTCCAACACCTCGATGGGGCCAAATTGATTGATTGATTTGAATACCAGATTCCTCCAATGCGCGCTCTTTGAGTCTTCAAAAAAATACACCACATTTATTACCCGCTGGTAGATATATGAATTATATCGCGCTCCCTTGGGTATAAACTGTGGGGGGCAAGCGCTCAGTAGAGTATTTAACCACAATCTTAGCCAACCTGAAGTAAGATTTCATATTCAATTATCTGGATGACATCTGTATTTACATCAACCCCTTTGAGGACCACCTGTGTCATGTGGAAACCGTACTGAGACGTCTGCGTGAGGCAGGTTTGGTTGTCAACCCTAAGAAGGTAACCTGGACCAAAAGGTTTATCCCGTACCTTGGGTACATTATTTCCAAAGGTTGCCTTTTAGTCGACCCTGGTTGGGTCAAACCTCTCTTAGACTTTCCTGCCCTGAAGAATATTAAGGGCATGTTACGGTTCTTAGGCACGTGCGCTTAATACGCTAGATTTATCCCAAACTTCTCTGTCATTGCTAACCCCCTGAACTCTCTGAAGAAGAAAGGAGCTACATTCATTTGGGGATCCACCCAAAATGACGCCTTTGTTGCGCTCAAGCGCCATCTTGTATCGCCAGCCGTCTTGCGCATGTCCCATCTTTCTCTCCCCTTTCAACTTTACGCCAATGCATCTTCAGTAGCGCTAGGGGTGGTTCTCTCTCAATAGACACCCGAACGCAGTAGGCTGTAAACATTCGTTAGCATGACCCCGAACCCAGCTGAAAGAAAGTACAGCGTTTACGAAAAAGAATGTCTTAAATGCATTTTCAGTATATAGAAATTTGTGGATTACCTGGAACGCCGTCTATTCAACCTGTTTACTGACAACATGGCTCTGAGTTGGATGGGAAACTACCCAAATAACTGGGAAAAATAGGTCGCTGGGTTTGGAAATGGTCCCGATATAACCTTACTACGAACCGTATTGCAGGGAAACTGAATATTGTAGCTGACGCGCTGTCCCCGTTGGCGACACTAAGGAGGGGAACTCACTATGCGTCATACACACCATCTCAGAATCGTTCATCTTGATCAGGGATCATCAGTTAGAGGACCAACTTTGTGTGCAGATTGTCGATAGGATTAATAATGGAGAGAAAATGGGTAGTTACGACATCCATAAATATCTCTTTGTCATTAGAATAAAGGCTAAACTTAGATATTTTGGCCCCGAGAAACTTAAGCTGACGTTGCTTTAATACTTTCTTGACTCACTTCTTGGCGGCCACTGTGGCATTCTTAAAACTAAGCAAAAAATTTCAAACGAGTTTTTGGCATAGCTTGGTTAGATACGTTAGGGATTGGGTGCGAAAGTGTGAGCCTTGCCAGTTAGCTAAACCCAAACGCAACTCTAAAATAGGATTTCACTATGCAGATATAGTTAGGCGGCCGTGGGAAAAGGTCTTTGTCGACTTTGTGGGACCACTGACTCGCTCCTCCCTTGGTAACACTTCTATACTTGTTGCTATGGACGCATTTTCAAAATTTGTTGTTCTCATCCTGCCTGGGAATATGAAGGCGATGACTACTGAAAATGCCTTGTATAGGCGTGTGTGGGCGATTCTAGGGACCCCAAGGGTCGTAGTTAGTGGCAATGGGCCATGTTTCAGGTTAAAGGCCTTTGGGGATATGTGTTTTTCTTGGGGAATCAGGCATGTGACCACCAACCTCTATAACCCGTCGCCCAACCATGTAGAACGGTTCAACCGTAACTTGAATATCGCCCTCACCATCTTCCACCACCAAGATTACTCTCACTGGGATCAGCACATTGACCTTTTAAACGTTGCATTTAATGCCGAGTTTCACAACTCAGTCAAGGCCACCCCTTCCTCGATGTTCCTCAACAGGGATTTTAACCACCCCTTGTGGCCAACTGGGATGTTGACCTCCTCTTAAACGATGCTGATGATCGCCCATATGGGAAAAAATGTGATCTCACTTTTGAGAATCAGTCACAGAAGGAGGTAGCGTTCACATACAACCGGGGACGTGTCCCTGTCATGTAAAGCTTTGAGACAAGGTTGTGTGTAAGAGTTTTCCCCTTAGCTCAGCTGCATAAAGGTCTTCGGCAATACTGGCATACAAGTGGAGTGTCCCGTGGTCAATAGACAGGTCCCTCACCCCTGTATCTGTAATGTTAAAAGAAGTAGCTGCCCCCTCTTTGGTCCGTAGGGCTCACGTGAGCCACTTGAAGGCAGTAATGTAATATGTCATTGACCTTCTACATGTGTGTGATGTCCCTTTTGTATAAATATTGTTAGTTTTCTTATAGCTTATTAGAGTCATTTGGTCTTGAAAATATTATTGTGAATCGTGACAATCATACGCGTACATACATATATATATATAGGTAATGGGGCCCCCCTTCACTCCTTTTGTAATATGGTATGCCAGAAAAGAGCCTTACTCTTAGCCAGAAACTTGCATTTAATCGCCTTAATGTGGAGCGTGTGCATGTGCGTCACTTCGACCAAGAGATACCGTCAAGAGTACTCGCTCCCCGGAAGGACTACCACTTAGTACAGAGTTTTGGTACTTCTGTGACCTCTGCCAGAACATTCGGTTGGACTTGATAATGGAAGTTGCAAACAAGGCTGATGTAAGGGACTGATGGACTTGGTAAAGGATAGGATAAATATGTGTCTGTCATGTGTTCTCAGAGACGCCTCCTGTTTCCTCCTGGTTCCTCCCATTATTCCCCTTTCTCGCTGCAACCAGAATCTTTACTAATGCAGAAGATCCCCAAGATGGCCTTCATATGGGCTGCCCCAAAAATTGTGGGAGTACAAGCTGCGTGCCGAAGCCGTCGTCGACCCGTGGGACCTATATTTGGAAAGACATGTCTAGACAAGGGCATGCGGAATGAGGGTCTGCCGTGGAGTCTACTGACGTGGTCACTGTGTGCATCTGCAGCCCTCAAAGAGGCCGCATGCTAGGGCCTGAAAGGAAGAGAGAGCCGTTACCACCTTAGAAGCCAGCTAGGTATATCGGAGGATGGCATCCCTCCGTTCGTTCGACCAGAGCTGAGGACGTCTTCATCTTCCCTCAAGGGAAGATATTGTAACCCTGTTACAACATATAGACATTAAAAGATTGTCTCAATCACCAGTTAAATGAATGTTTGCCTCTTATATATAGATATTTCCAACGCCTAACGCTATATGTTGTCTCACTATCTAATTGAGTAGTATATAATTCGGTGTATAAATAAAATATTTCACTTGTTTCCATCACCAAATGTTATTTCTGAATGGATATAAGGGAGGGGGTGGGTTACATCTAAATTAATTTTCTACACGACCTTAATTGTATTTAACTTTATTGATAAAGGAAATAAATAAACTAATAAACAAAACTTTAATAACTGACCCTTTTTTGGGATGTTTATCATTACTTAAATAAATAAAATGGAAACTGTAATGTTTATCTATACCAGGTTCCATAATTAACTCAAATAGTTATGTTCGATCCATAAACCTTAAATTATCAGTTAAACATTTGAAATAAATATTTTATAAATACCAACACACTTATATCAATAACTTATATTTGAATATTTCAAAAAATATAAATAAAATATATATAAGTATTTTGACAGAATAGCTTATTAAAATAGAAATATTCATAATCCTAGGTTCTTGACGAGAAACATTTATTGATTATATTTTGCGACTATTTAATTTTGTTAAACACTTTTAATCTCAATGTAATGCAAGTTAATTTCATAATATAAACACTCATTAATGACACCCTTTTCCTATTCTAATGGCATAAGCTTTTGTAGCCACCAGATTGAATTTGTTAATTTAAAACCTGTGAAAACAATATTTAAGAAACATAATTGTTAACATGCTACGTATTTAAAAAAAAAACAATTTATATTTTACAGAAAAATGTTCTACAGTAACAAGTCCCCCAATAGATATCAATGTATAAAACTATAAACACTTCCTAATTTATCTGAGTTAGACAATAGACACAATAATTATTGGTTGTTCTCTATGTGAAAAAACAACTGAATGAGTGTTTTCGAAATGTTCAACAACATACACGAAGAAGGCGAGGGAGTGGGAGGTGTAGGAGGGAAACAAATATTAAATGGATAAAGAGGTAAGAAAGATAGATAGAAATAAAGATATCGTAGGCAGGGTGAAAGAGTGGAGAAAAGGGCATTGAGGCTGTCAGTCGCAGAGAAGGCGAGCAGCGAACGCATGGCGGGAGCATGCCGTAATGCATTGTGGGGGCTAATCTGTAGGGCACGTGACTTGTATTACTCACACGTGGTGCCCCCAGCCTTTACTCGTGTCATTTTGGGAGCATTCAGGCAAAGGGGGAGGGGACCCCAGTTTCTCTCCCTCACAGAGCACTGGTCGTCTTGAAGGGTCGCTCCGATTACGGGGGAGTTTCCTTCCGCGTCACTTGCACCTGGGAACGGTCGCTACTGGTCACTAGCCAATCTTGAGACAAGGAAATTTTATCTGACCCTTTCAGACGTCGATTATGTTTCCTTTTAAAACCGGTAAAAAAAAAAAGTTTAAAGACTATTAAGGCAAGAGTTGAGTGCCCACCAACTTAATAAGATGAATGTAACTTACAATGTTAATTTTTAAATAGGCTTATCATTATATTAAAGGATTTAATGTTTAAATTTATACATTAGAGAAAAACCTAAATACAAATTCTGAATGAGTATAGCTTGCTTAAATAATATATCGGATGAAATTTGCTAAACACTCTTCAGCAATATTAACATAGATTGAGATAGATTGATACACTTCATGAACAGTTAAAAAGTATACTAAAACAATTTGCATGTATTGATATGTCATCTGTTATGCATCTGTCACTTCAGATGAATAGTATAGTTACATATAAAATAACATTAATTTCTTTGTTTAACTTTCTAATGTGTGTGTGTGTGTGTGTACATATATGTGTCTTTCCACATCATTCAAAAGACCCTGGATGACTTAAAAAGCTGGAGCTTCGCAGGCTTTAAATATAGCAACAGGACAGAAACTAACAAAGCCGGAATTTTGTTTTTATTTTCTGATTGAAATTTAAAAAATATCCACTGTAATAATTACCATTTCCTCGGTCCTCTGTCTTACCTTAGAATCTCGAAAACCAGAAAACTCAGGAAGCAGAAATTTGACACGCATATAGCCCCTAACTTATAAGGGCGTAGGAATACTTAATAATAATAATAATAATAATATTTAACACCGCGTCTGACTACCCGTTCGGGTTATACACTTTAAGTACTAGTTACGCTAATGGAATAGGAATTGGGGAGGGTGAATTAGAGGAAGTGAACCCACATTTTCGTGGAGGGAGAGTGGAAAACCATTTAGGAAAAACCACCCCCAGTTCACCCAACTGAGATTCGAAGCTCGATCTCCCCGTCTTCAGCAGTCGAGCTCAACACGACCAATGCGTTAGCCAACTACGCCAACGAGGCGGGTTGTAGGAATACTTAGAGGGAAAAATTATTATGTAGCTCCCAAAAATGGTGGGCTATATAAATTAACAAATCCCAAAATATCTCGAAGTCCAGAATATCTTGGAAACTGAAATTTTGCAGACAGGTAGCCCCTAACTCAAAAAGGGTTCAAGGATACTTGGTGACCGAAATTCCCATTGGGGGCCCGGAATATAGGGTGTTCCAAAAAATTGAAGTTTAAACATCTTGAATCTCAGAAGAACTAGGAAGCTTACATTCTGCAGGCAGGTATCCCCAAAGCCAGAAGGGTTCAGGAATATTATCTAAGGTTGGCGGGAGAGGTTTTATTTAAAAACACATTTGAAAACATCTTGAAGCCCATAAGAGCTAGGAGACCTAAAATTTTCAGGCTTGTATCACCTAACCCAAATATATATGTGTAATATATACAGGTTGTTTGAGTGAAAGTATGAACAAATTAAACAGGACATAGGGGATGCTCTAACTAACATTTTAAGATAGGGAGCGTGTGTCCTGAGAGTCCAGTTAAGTGGGTCATTGGCCTAAACATATCTAACACTGTTACTGATGTCCTGTTTATTTACATCTAATAGTTACATATATTTGTAACATTAAGTACAGTTAATACTGAAAAACCATATATATATATATATTTATTTATAAATAAATATATATATATATATATTTATTTATTTATTTATAAATATATATATATATTTATTTATATTATATATATATATATATGGTTTTTCAGTAATACCTGTACTTAATGTTACAAATAAATGTAAACAAATTACATGTAACTATTAGATGTAAATAAACAGGACATCAGTAACAGTGTTAGATATGTTTAGGCCAATGACCCACTTAATATATATATGTATTTATATACATATATATTTAAATATATATATAATTTTCTAATGAGTGTGTGTTTTTTTCCTCGCCTTTTATATTCCCCTAGATGACCTAGAATGGTGAAACTTTTCACACTTATAGTGTAGACTGCAGGACAGAAAATATTTTTTCGATTGTTTTTTTCTTTTTGGATGATTGAATTTTTTTAAAGCCTTTAGTGAATTAAAAGAACGAAATGAGGGGATTTTGCTTTATGCTAATACTTAAAAGATATTTAGCATCATAATTATTTAAATTTAGTCTACCTGTTGCCGATAAGCATATATATTAGTGATATATTAGAATAATATCAATGTTTCGTGCGAAAAATATGTTTTTGTTGTCTAAAAAGTGTATCTCTAGGAGAAGTGTATCTCTAGGAGAGTCCTACTACTTTATTTGTTTATTTTTAGAGATTCAAAATATTAGAATTTTAATTGGCAATACCAAAATTTATTGCAAGCTGCTGAAATTGAAGTTATTCACCATCGAAGAATACGGAAGGAAGTGCTGAGAAGTTATAAACAATAATATTCATTTTGTTTTTATTTATTAAAGAAATAAAATGAAGATGGATTTTAATATCTTTTCGCCAAAGTCTTTAAGCGTGGAGACTATTTAGCAATGGACTGCGCATTAAAATCATTTAGATCTAAAAAATGTATAGACATTGTTAAACTAGCAAAAGGTTTACCTACCCGTTCGATTGAATGCTTTAAATGTTAAACAATTATTAGTTCCAGTTGTCAAGAGCACAGAAACGATGGGGTTCAACGATTGGAAAACTACCACAGAGTGACTTTGGATCGAAACAAATCCAACCGGCAGAGCAGGTCACGCAGTCCAGAGCGTTTGTCTCTTCAAAGCTGCTATTTTTTTATGTAAGAAAACTATTTTATATAACAAATTCTGTTTCTAGTTCAATTAAGTCGGTAACTTGGAGCGAACCTAAATTTCTGTTCAAAATACTCGAGATATTCTAGTTCATCGTCGTCGTGGGAATGAGTGATCAAAAGTGAAGATGTGAAAAAAGTATCGATACTTTACTAATAACGATATTTGTTATATTTAATCATACTGGGATTAAATATTTACTAGCGTGGACTGTGGAGGAAGAATAAATTACGCTTATGGCCATCACAAACCAAACAAAAGAAGCTTTTGTAGAGCTCAATGAACTCAGTCAACTCAAGAGTTCAGCGAGAAGATGAAGCAGAAAAGTTTATGTGCGTTGCTTAAGCAGATGAAGTAAGGCCAGGCGTCCATTCTTATTTTGTTTGTCAATAGTAAACCTATCTTGATAAAGTATATAAACGACGAATTTAGTTAAAAATGGAACCTCCTAGAAGTGAATTATGGAAGTTTTTTAAAGAGTTGAATAGCGAGAAAGCATCTTGTAAACAAAATTGATAATGATACTAACTGTTATCGATACTTTTCTTTCGAGACTAGCACGGCATCGATAATTTTCTTCCAATAATTTTAATGAGTAGAGTATTGATACTTTTCTTTCAATAGCACATCCATAGTCAAAAGTGGTCAGGGTTCCTGGCTACAAATCCAGAGGTCCCGGGTTAGATCCCTAGTTTTTCCCAAAACTTATCTGTGAAGTAGTGGGTCTGGTTCATGGTCAAACTCAACCTCGTGAGGACAACTGAGGAGCTACTTGGACAAAGAAGTAGCAGCCTGTCTTAGAAAACTGAGATTAATAGTTGCAGGGAACGTTGTGCTGACCACATGACACCATTTATCTGCAAATGTTGGCTCTATCAGCTCTAGTGGTGGCATCTGCTCGGTCGGTATAGCTCGCACCATGGCTCACACCATGGAGTGTTATTAGATGCATGTGTGCGTGTGTGTGTGTGTGTGTATATATATATATACACACACACACACACACACGCAAACATGCATCTAATAACACTCCATATATANATAATATGGTACAGATGATGAATGGAGAATGGAGAGAAAATGTACCCGTATTCATGTGTAGAGAGATTAAAACCCCTTTAGGAAAATACCTTTAACAAACCCGGCCTCCCCATCACCAAAAAAGCAGATTAAATAAGCTTTACGTTAAGACCATATTCCCACTGGCGCGGGTAAAGTCTTATATTAAAAATAACTGTTATAAAATATATATATATATTTTTTATTTAGCACCGCGTCTTACTACCCGTTCGGGTTATACGCTTTAAGTACTAATTACGTTAATGGATTAGGAATTGGGAAGGTTGAATTAGAAGAAGTGAACCCGCATTTGAATGGAGGGAGAGTGGAAAACCATTTAGGAAAAACCACCCTCAGTTCAACCGACCGAGATTCGAACCTCGATCTCCCCGTCCTCAGCAGTCAAGCTCAACACGACAAGCGCGTTAGCCAACTACGCCACCGAGGCGGGTTATAAAATATAAAATAGGACCTATATCCCAACAATGTCAGTAGGAAAGATGAAAAATTTAAACATTTATATACCTATTTATTCTAGACCTAACAATTAATCTTAAAATTAGAAATACGTAATGATATTTATTAATTAACAAAATGTAAAAACCATTTACGTGAGCACACACAGTACATTTATAGCTTATCTTGTCTGGTTTTCTAGCTACAGGAGGTCGGGGTTTCAGTCCCATTTTATTTCACTGGGAGTGTATTTTTTCTATACTGTTTCTTAAGCTTTGAATCGAATAATTAATGAATCGAACTTAATTGGTTATACATGTTTTATTGTGTTTGCATAGGTCAATATTTATTAAACATGCAATATTAAAAGTTGTTACATATATAAATAACATTATTTTCAAAACTTATCACTATTCCGGATGATGGTTTAATTGTCAATTGTTATAAACTGTCACATTTTGGTTTTCATATGCTACTGCTTTCATTATTGTTATATTTTTTTTTAACAAAAACCTATCCTCTAAAGACTAGAAAATATGCCATTATATTCAAATGATATTTAGAAAGAATTTACTGAAATAAACTTCATAGGAGGCAGTTTATCTAAAAGATCTACAATTAATTCTATGAGTTTTAATTCATAAAAAAAAACCTACTAACTCATTCTAAAGTTAAAAATTTATCATTGATCTACGTGTCAGTAACTTCATCCATTGTAAGGTTATGTGAAATTAGTACATTTCCTTAATTAGAATGTCCCATTGATTAATGATCCAGGAGTGAGAAGTGACTAGAAAACTTAAAAAGATATCCCTATAAAATCGTACTTACATTTGTAGACTATTCATTCTCAGTTAAGTTCGTTTCTAGGTGTTTTATTCAATTTATGTGTGTTCTATTCCTACGCTCTTTAGCACCCTTTACACCATTTTTCTCTTCATTGTGCTGCTCGTCTTTATTTATTTTTGTGTCTGGTCCTATCTCCCTGTTATTTTTTTGTCTCTTCATTTCACCTATATTCAGTGTTTCCATTTACTTTATTGTGTAATTTAGTTTTTTTAATAAATATATTTATAAATACAGTTTTGATTTAGAGATGATTCGATGTGTGTACATAACATAATATTTCCTACACTTAGCGTTAACGCTAGATAACGCTATTTCCATTGTCTTTTATTGAAGTTAGTTCATTTTCTTTTTAATTCCTTCAATTTCACATTTGGTATATTAAGGTAGTACACTAATTTGAAGTGGGATAACCAGTCCTTGACCGTAAGAACTAAATCAGTCAGAGAAAATCATTTCACGTATTAAAATGTATATATATGGCTATCTAAATGTGTATATATATATATATATATATATAAATGTTATAACATATATATATAAATGTTATAACATATATATATATAAATGTTATAACATAATTTGTTACATAACACGCCTCGGGAACATTGCTGGGTAAGAACGGCTCCACCGGAAGAGTTGTATACACACAAGCACACACATGGGGCTCCATTAAACTCTATACTTGCTAAAATATACCATCAAATGAACTTGGATTTAATCGTGGCTCGTGAGGGTGTGTACGTCATGGCCAGGTGCCTACATACTATTCTTAACGTTGAGAGGTGCTTCTAAACACCCCACCCCCTCCTATGCCACTGGTTGCTCTGTTCAACTGGTATGAAATGCCTCGGTCGGCTGAGAACAAAACCAGTGCAAGAACTTTTTCCGATTTTGGAATGTGCAGTGAGGTTGTCATGCTAACCCTAGGTGTGGGTTCTGTGGTGGTTACCACGAGAGGGGCTGGTGCCCAGAGGAGAGACGATCTCCCCCGAAGTGCCTGCACTGTTCAAGAGCCCACTCCTCAGGATGGCGGGGCTGTCCCACGTACAAGTCCTTGAGGGCGGCAGAGACTGTGTGGGCCTCCAAGGGTCAAGAAGGGAGGACAGATGGTCTAAGCGAAGGCCAGATGCCTTTGGGACACGTTGCGGTACGGAGGGCGACCCTGACTCCAGCTCCAACACCAAAGCCACTGGTGTAATCTTTCGCATTGCATTAAGCTAATTAAGGGCAATCCGGGACTGGATCCATAGTACTTTCATCGAGTCTCTTGAGGAAGGTCCAGGAATCTCCGAGGAGTAACTATGAACACCTGGTCATGAAGCACATCATCCTCTAACTGGTATCTGATGGTAGTACACCCGAATAGAAGACCACCAGTGCTGAAGGAGGTCACGGTCGCACTCTGGAATACTAACGGAGTCGCGAGGAAGAAGACTGAGCTTGAAAGTTTCCTGGGAAAGCATAGTGTCGGCGTAGTGCTGTTGGAAGAAACCCACTTGCGCTCCGCAATGAGGTTCTCGTTAGCAGAGTTAATCTGCCATCGGAGCGACTGAACGGGGGATGTGGGAAGGGGCGAGACGGCAGTACTAGTCCGAAGGGGCCTTGATAATCACGTCATCTCGCTTCCTCCCCTCCAACACATCCCCCCCCCTACCACCAGTTCGACTGGGCTACGCGGGCTGACATGTAGTGCTACTTAAAGGTACCACGCCTGTTTTAATCGGTGGTGACTTCAACTCTAAGCACCCTTCATGGGGTTCTAGGATTGTGTGCACTCGTGGCGGATTGCTCCGCGACGTCGTAGATCTACACAGCTTGGTGGATTCCGGCCCTCCCACCCCTACCCACTACTCTCACAATCCCCTTGGTTTCCCGGACGTCCTCGACTTCGTTGTCTCCATAGTGATCAGAAGGTGGTTAGTGCTGAAGTCTTTAGCTGAGATAGATTCGGATCACTATCCCGTTCTTGTGAACCTGAGACGCGCAGTGTCTTTCATAGACCCCCCGAAAAACCCAACCTCAAGCGCACTGACTGGGACAGGTTCACGAATGTGTTGAGAGAGGTTGGGACCCACACCTACCTTTCAAACAGCAGCAAAATTTGATCGCGGTGTGGAGTTCATAGCTTCTGCCATCAAAGGGTCGCTTGAAGCTCCGACACCGAAGCAACATTCTAAGAGAACGCCACAGGCTTATTTGCCTGATTCTATCCTCGGGCACGCCCGGGAGAAAAATCGGTTGAGAAAGGCTTGGAAAATCTCGAGGGACCCAGTAGACAAGGCCAACTGGAGCCGCTAATTCCATGCGGTTAGCGAGCTGGTTTAAGAATACCGGAACAGTGTTTGGGAGGACAAGATTGAGAGCCTGTGCATGCAGGACAGGTCACTGTTACGCATGACAAGGAGCTTTATATGTATTCCCACACCAAGGCCACCTAATGTAGGTCGTAACGGGGTGGCCAACTCTGACCAGGAGAAAGCCAATGCTCTCACGAGCACCTAGAGGCACAATTTCTACTGACTGATGACCAGCCAGACCCAGTACACAGTGCGAATGTGGCTCAGGTTACCGGTGTGGTCTCGTACAGACCCTTGTATGAACTTGAACCCACGAAGGTGACAGAAATGTCGCGGGCGCTAGCCGCTCTAAGACTAGACAAGGCCCCAGGACGTGACGGTATAAATAACCGTGTCCTCTGAAAGCTGCCCTTGTAGGCGACTAACTTCCTCGTGGAGTTATACAATGCCGTCCTGCTCCTGAGTCACTTCCCCGAGCTCTGGAAGCACGCCAACGTCCTTTGCTTTCATAAACTGGGAAAGGACCCGTCCCTAGCTTCGTCATACCAACCGATTAGCTTGCTCAACTGTTTGGGCAAGATGTTTGAGAGACTTCTACTGACGAGACTGATCCGATATGTTTGACAGGCAGGCATCTTGGTGGACGAGAATTTCGGCTTTTGGGCGCCATATGTCACGTCTCACCAACTTGTCCGGCTCATGGGGCAGGTAATGAGCAACTTCATCATCAACAGGCTGACTGGTGCTGTCTTTCTCGATCTGGCAAAGGACTTCGACCGTATTTGCACGAAGGTCTTCTTTTCAAACTCCTCCCCCTGAACCTGCCCATCTACCTATTTACGGTTGTACAATCTTACCTACCCCACCGCACCTTCTCCACTACCTTTGGAAACTCCACTTCCCAAGTCAGAACCATCCGGGCTGGAGTGCCGCAGGGTTCCCTCGTGGGCCCGGTGCTCTTCAGTCTCTATGTGAACAACATTTCTAAATCTCCAGACACTAAGTTGGCAATGTATGTGGACGACACGGCTCTAGTAGTGGAGTTATCAGCTGTTTGGAGAGCAGATAAGTTGTTCGAACAGTGATAAGTACCTGGGTCTTACGCTGGACACCAGACTGATCTGGTGGCTACACTGCACTGAGAGACTTAACAATGCGAGGTAAAGGATGGGAATACTAGGCCCACTGCTTAACAGGCGTAGCGCCCTGTCTACAAAGAATGGTCTGACACTGTACAAGCAGTTGCTCAGATTGATCCTCGACTATGCGTGTCCTGCTTGGGGCCACCTGGCAGACACATATATGAGGAGGATGTAGACGTTCCAGAGCAGGTGTCTGAGGGTCATTGTTGACGTAACTTGGTACGTTCGGAATGTGACTCTGAATCTTGACCTGAATATGCCTATCATCAAGGACCACTTCGAAAAACTGGCGCAGTCCTTCCCGGTGCCACCAATCCTCTTATTCAGGGGCCTGGGAATTACGTCATTGACACTGGAGGGTGCAACCGACGTCCCAAAGCCCTTCTGAAATAAGCGTGAAGTGTCAAACAGGGGTTTGGGAGGCTCTCACCCAGCCCTCCATAGAGTAGTTTCCCCGTAAGTAGCTCTGAGCACCCTTATTTGGTTTACCAAAATAGTTTACCCCCTTACCAATATTAATAATATGTTTTTCTTTGTTTCAGAAAATTTGCGAAATGCGTCAACCTGTTTGTTTTAGAATCCGAAACCGCACGGTGTGACCAATTGGTAGGTACGTGTTGGAATTTGCTCTCGTGCTCCTCTTCAGGGTGCATCAGAGCATGCTAATATGAGACTGCGACTGCGACTGCGACTGCGGAACAAAACACAGGTCCAATCTAATATTCAACGGACAATACATTGCCGCACGGTGTGACCAATTGGTAGGTACGTGTTGGAATTTGCTCTCGTGCTCCTCTTCAGGGTGCATCAGATTATGCTAATATGTGACTGCCATTGCGACTGCGGAACAAAACACAGGTCCAATCTAATATTCAACGGACGACGTCCCTCTGATATACAGTTAAACAATACATTGTGGTCACGATTATGGTTCCATCAGACTCACCAGAGATATTGAAATAACTTGTGAATTATATACTTTTTTTATAAAGGAGTAAGAGACCCAAGTTCTGTCATGTAAAGGTGATGCTATAATTTCTACCATGTAAATTAAAATGAATTTTTCTGACAGGGTAAGATTGTCTGTCACTCTGGAGTTTATTAACTTTTTAAATGTATAATTATGTTGAGTATTCACTGGCAGTGTCATGTTGAGCATGTCATGATATCTCTTGTTTTTCTACTTAGTCCTTAAGACCAGTGATTTCATCGGAGTGTGTCTCACATCTTGGCCTCTATGGTCGTGTTGTATTCTGCTGTGCGATCAGGCAGGTAAGAGGGAATATAAGTTGTTCCAGGCCCAATGTCAAGACCTAGTTAGGTAATGGTTAGTTATTTTTGTGGAACCTTGGCACTTCACGCTTTGTTGTTCACCTGATTGTGGTGTGCAACTTGTGGGTTTGTTACTGCCCTACCGTCATAGCCCAAATTCTATTAGATGTTTGTGCATTGTTGTTCACCTGTTTGTGGTGTGCAGCCTGTGGGTTTATTACTGGCCTTCTGGTGAGGCCCAAGCCTCAATTTTTGTTCATGTCTGACTCCCTTTAGGGGTGGCATGGTACCTTGTTGATAGATAATAACCTATATCTGGTATGTGGTTGGCGCCTAGGTTTACTGTGGTTTAACTCATAATACCTGGCTATACTAAATGGTTACTAGCCAGCCCTCACTGTATGGAGGCCTATAATCCTGAGTGACAACTTTCCCTAAGATATTTACCTGGTATTTCTATGAGTGGGACTGATAGACAATTCTCTGTAACTTATATAACTAATTCAATTGGGTCAAGCTAGCTTCATTGGCATATATCTTTCTCACCTCTTAAAATAGGGTTGTTTGTATTAGAATCTGAGTAGGTTCTAACCCTGCATCTGCTCGTCAGTCATTATCCTTTAGGTGTTTGTTGCAACAAATTTGCTCTTACTACTCTATTGTGTTTGTAGTTTATGTTTCCCGTCAGGGAGTAACTTAGAGCAACCTCAATTGTGTTTTTGCTCTAGGAAGTATAATTATACCTCTTTAAGAGTGAAGCGATGGTTTATAAAACAAGCGGAGTAGAATTGTGGTATTAAACCAATGGCGCTTCACAACGAGTTCACTCTATGAGTGTGTCCATTATTATCTTATCATTGTATTTGGTATTTTGGCCTATTCAATAGGTCAACATTGAAAATGATGGTTTGTGTATTGATGTCTACTTTGTAATTGCTTGCTTTGTTTGTTATATTAAACTCTAATGTTAACATGCATTTGAATCTTATGCTTTCACGTGTTAACCTATCATGTCTACTTCTCATGTTCATATAGTTGGCGTATTTAGTACTAACTAAAGTGCCGCTACAAGCTACGCCACTCTTTAATGTGCTACAGGTTTATATTTTAATTTTGCATTTTTCTTATATTTAAATAATTCTTATTTAAAGTAAATATAGAACAAATTTCTTGCCCTTTAAATCAATAGCTCACTTCCTGATTTAAGTATATCTAACGATGAAAAAGTAAAAATGAAAAAAAGGTTTTCTGGTCTTATATCGTCTGGAAATAAAGTCAATAACGTCTTGATGGGAAATCACAAATAATAATAAAATTCAAATCTAAACAAATTAAACTAAAAAAAAGTTAAATCAACTTTCGTGTACAAATAGTAAATATGCTCTCTTAGTTTAGGCAATATTTTAGTTTGTACTTGTTTCTAGTGAAATTTAAGCACTTTTATAAGTTTAGAATCGGAGGGAATGGACACAAACAAGTTTTTATTATATTTGGTGTACCTTGTCTTACTACCTCTCCATGCTATTTATCCATTTAGGCCTAGGCCTCTACCAACGGGGTTGGGAAAAATAATGTATAATTTATAAGTTTGCACTCGTATTTGTGTGGAGAGAGATCGGTACGCCATTCAAGGAAACATATCTTAGTGCACCTGGTCAGATACTTAGTGAGATCTAGCCCGCTTCTCGCCAGCAATCTGGACATTACGAAACTGACACACTGTCCACGTTCTTAATGGTGGCAGTGCGATTTGCATATCTAATCTGGTAGAAAAAGTTGGTTGAAATGAACAAAGAATTAAAAGGGTTTGTGTTTTATTTAATTAGATTTAAAATGAAGTTATTTTAGTAAATGTATTGTTAGAGTAATCAGATCTCACAGGTTAGGATGGGAAGTACATTTAGAGATAATTGAAGAAATTATAACAACGTTCAAGATATTGACTGGCAAATATAATTTGGAGAGACAAGTGGGAAGACCCAGATGCAGATGAGAGGATATATTATACTGGACCTTAAAGAGATAGGGTGTAATGAGGTGGACTGGATTGAACTAGTTCCAGGTAGAGATAGATGTTTTGAGGTGGACTGGATGGGGACAAGATAGTGATATGTGACATACTTTTGTAAGGGTGGCAATGAACTTTTGAGTTCCTTGTGCCATAGAAAAGTAAGTAAGTAAATTCATGCGTATTCATCTGGGAGAAAATAGATAGCCATGGATTGAGAGTTCAATAAGGTTCCCTAACTACCCTAGTTGAATTTATATCTCGAGTTCTATACCCAAAGTTGACAGTTTTGATAATATTTACACCACGTGTTCTTATGTATCTATTTACTAAAATAAACAAGGGAATTTGAGAGAATATATTGATACAGAGCGTGTAGACTATCACTATTGAAAATTACTCCAAAAGAAATCTCACCTTACAATTTATCATGGAATTCTTCCCAGTTTATGGATTGGTTCATATAGCTATGATCGTAGCTGCAAACTGTATCATCCGGACACAATAGAGCGTAAAATACATGAATTGGTAGAGGACTGTCACCCCCTCCCCAACCACCACCACTCCCTTTTCGGGATATACGAGTACATTATTCTATGATTGCACATTGGCCTCTCATACTCCAACTTCCCGTTATTCAAGGGAGAGGAATTGTACGGTTGTGACAAATATATTGCTTCCCTTGGCCACTTGTTTTGTTTTCGAAAATGTTTGACCATCAATAGAAATAAAATTATTAATTTAAGAATAGATTGTAATAATTAACATAATAGTTATCAAAATAGCTAGGAAAATTTCAAAAATTTATTTTTTAAAACAAAAAAGATGACGTTTTTACTCCTCAAAAATGTCCAACTAATTAATTTTAGAGTTAAGATTTTTTTAAATAAAAGTATACACTAATATACAATATTATATATCCATATTTCTTTAATTATCCAAAAACAGGTAGAAATGAAAACTGGTAAACTATGCTAATTGCTTTGTTCCTAAAAACAAGGCCGGTGTTTAAAAATAACGATAATTTTGTCGGTTTTCTTAGCATAGGTAGCAATAAAATCAAACCCTTGAATGAAAATGAATCATTTAAATAGGTTTATTTTGACGTATTTTTATTCATATCACCATTGTTTTACATCCATTACTGTTCCCAGCCTAAGGTTTAGGTCAGTTTTTTATTCAAGTCATATATATTTCCAATGTTGGCCAGCTAAACTTGTCATAGTTTCATAAGCCTTTTAATTTAACTTAAGTCTAGGGCAAATACAACATCCAATCCCTTGCCGTTAAATTATCAATGTGAAAGGGTAAGCCAATATTTCACCAATGATAATTTTTTTGGAAACGCCGGAAATAAAACCCGGCTTAAGCTAAGGTGTCGGATAATTTTTATATAAACATCATAAATTCAAATGTAATTATTTTGGAAATAATATTTGAAGATAAGTACCCAAAACTTTGCTGTTAAATTATTATGTACCGCTTTGTGTGTATCCATAAGTGTAGACCCACATAATATTGGATACATTTAATATGCTCAACACAGTAATCTTAATTTTAATATACCAAGTTTGGTCTAGATCCATTCAAGATCATTTTATAAAGTCGTATCCTACCTAAAACTAGAATTAAATTAAATATGTTTTAATAATACTTGAGGTAACTTATATCAAATTAAAAGTTTTTAGTGTTTTAAAGAAGTTGACAAATTCTTAAACTTGGTAACTGTGCTAGCATATAGGAATAAAATTCAAGAGGTCAAAAACGGCATTGTTTGATGTTGTTTAGTTATTAATATGAGGTCGTCTCTACATCTGTCTCAAAATATTAAACTGAGAATATACAAAACTATAATACAACCCGTTGTTCTTTATGGTCTTATTTTTGTAAAATGGTCTACGAAAGTGGCATAAGTTAATTCAAATAAATTTCATGGCAAAGACACATCAACTAGAACATACATATTGATTAAAACATGTAATGTGATGTTTAAGCTCAGCATAGCTCAACTAGGGGCTTATACAATTCACTTAATCGTAACTTAATAGTAGTAAAAATTATTCATATTGGACAGTTCTGATGAAGTTCTTTATTTCTCATGCAAAGAAATGGAAACAAATAAGATAATTTGTGTACATGAAATCTAAGCTTATTATAAATATTTATGATTGTTCCAAACTCTTATTATAGACATTCTTAGATACTACAAAAGCTTTTCACTATATTTATAATCTAAGTAGTGATGTGGAATGTATAGAACTAGCTCAAGATAAGGATAGACGGCGTACTTTTGTAAGTGCGGCAATGAACTTTAGAGTTCCTAATGCCATAGAATAATCAAGCAATTAATTAAAAAGCCAAATGTCCTGGAAAGTTTTATCAGTGACCTTAAAATATTTTATTCAAAAACTAAAGATTGACGGCAGCTTCGCTAATATTTAAATAGGTTAAGCTAGCTTTTTTTTTCCAGCGAATAATTTAATCTACCAAAACCACCATTTCAGACACATATGAGGCCACGGAAATGTTTTTTATGTCGATAAAGTCGAGGAACCAAAATAAATTGTTAACATTTTTGAAGACTTTGCATCAAGATTCGCTCGATTATGTTGTAAAAAACACCTAAAGAAGTAATCCAAAGGTTTGTAGTTTTTGTGTAAAGATTCGCTCTCATATGAGGAGACATTGTTGAAATGGACATAAAAAAAATTAAATCTACTCTTTAAGAAACAAATCTAAATAAACCTAATTTACACAAAAGAGCATAAAGTCGCTGAAAATATTCCAACATCTATGTCAAAAACCCAAGCCCTTTAACAGTGACTCCCATAAGTGGAGGTATTGTTGCAATTAATACCAAAGTAAATAGTTTTAATCTTATAATATTACAATACAAAACTATGTTTACGTAATTTAAATCAAAACCATAAACCATTTATAAAATAGCTAAATTTAAGACGAAAATGCGATCTTACGTTAGGGCATTATTACAATAAACAAAAAATTAAGTTTAAATGTGCTATATAATAAACAAAAATCAATTATATTCTGAAAATTGAAAACAACGCTTGGGTACGGGAATCGAACCCGAAAGCTTTAACTTAGTACACCAATGTTCTAACCACTGAGCTATACAGGAATCGTCCCGCGGCTATCGTCGTTCTTCACTAATATTTTAAGAGCGCTATATAGCTAGCCTCTTACTTCACAGTGAAGTATTGGAAGCGAAAATGTCATGCTAGGGGGCTGGACTAGCCAGCAGGATAGTAGACAGGTATTGGCTCAGTGATTAGTAGCTTGAGCGCATTAGTTAGAGGGTGGGGGAGTGCGTTACTTCCCCTTCTTTCAGTCTACTTCTGGTCTACGCGATCATCGCACAGACAGCAGCGAGAGGTGATGCTCCCCAAAACGATGCTACCTGCTAGCGCAAGCAGAAAGTCCAAATTACATTGTTATCTGTTCTCTAAACAAACATTTTAAAGGTTCAGGTGGTGGTTCAAATAAAATAAAGGTCACTATTATTTTCAATTACTATAAGGTTCCGGTTATGTTAAATTATACCAACTATTATTTTGTTTTAATCTAGCAAATATCCCGAACGAGTAGTAAGACGTGGTGCTAAATACGAATCTAGCAAAACATCTTACTACCCGAAAGGCTTATACGTTAATGTTTATTTAAGACTAAGGAAGGTTTACACGGTAATGTTTATTTAAGAATAAGGAAGGTATATTTGGAGAATATATATGAACCTACATATGCGTGGAAGGAGAGTGGAAAATCACTCAGTAGGCTCTATAAAACCACTCTCAATACTCCTGACCTAGATTCTAATATCAATATTACTATCATTGATAGTCTAGTATAGACCATGCGACCAGGTACACCCAGGTAACCCGGAGGTTATATTATACATTATTATATATTTATAACAATTCGATTAACTATGTAAGTGAGTATAAATATCTAGTCCCAATTATTTTAACCAGCAATAATGATATTAGATTGGAAATTAGGAGAAGAATAAATTACTCGGTCAGCAAGTTGTTGATAATCTCGCCTACTGTCAAGGAATGTATAGCTCAGAGTAAGCAAAACATTATTTTACTGGTTGTTCTCTATGGTTGGTAAACGTGGTCTCTTACCTTATCTTACAGTGTTTGAAAACAAGGTGCTTGGAAAAATATTTGGTGCAAAAATGGATGAGTCTACTAGGAAGTGAAGGAGGTTACATAATGATGAGTTACATGTCATACTCATCACAAGACATTGCTAAGGTAATAAAGTCCCGTAGATTAGGGTGTGCAGAGCATGCAGCGTGAATGAAGTAATATAGAACCTTGTTCAGGGTAGTGAATGGCAAACTCAATAGGTAGACCTAGTGCATATGGGTTGATAACAATAGAAAGGACCTTACAGAGATAGGGTGTAATGAGGTGGACTGGATAGTGCTATCTCAATATAGAGATATGGAGTATTGAGGCGGACTTGATATAACAACCTCAAGATAGGGATAGGGTGTAATGAGGGGAATGGATAGAACTAGCTAAATATGGGGATATTATGTAATGAGGTGGACTGGATAGCGCTAGCTTAAGATGGGAATAGTCTGTAATGAGGTGGACTGCATATATATATATATATATATATATATATATATAGCATATATATAACTAACTAAAGCTAGAAAATGGATGTATTCTTGTGGATTGGTTAGAACTTGTTTAAGATTTAGATATGGTGTATTCAAGTGGAATGGATAGAACTGGCTCAAGGTATGGGTAAGGTGTAATTAGGTGGACTGGATATAACTAGTTTAGGATAGGGATATGTTAAAATGAGCTTGACTAGATATAGCAAGCTCAAGATATGGATAGGTAGTTTAGGTGTAAGTGCATAAATGAACTTTTTGGTTCATAATTCCATAGAGTAAGTAATTAAGTAAATATGTGAACAGCAAGCAATACACTGTAAATAATCTAGCACACAATGCATACGCCCAATAGAAATAATACTTCTGTTCTTTAAGGGTTACTTTCCTGTGAAGTTGGTTTATGAATTAATTCTGCACCTTTATCCCTGCCAAAACTATAAAACAAAGAAACTAGCTTTTTGTAGAAATGTCAAATGTAGTTTTAGAAACCCATGAATGGTAGAGAAAAATTCACGAGAGTAGAATTATTATGATCCATATACAGAGATTTTTATAATTGTGGTTTCACTGTAATTAATTCAACACCTTTGCATGAATGTACACAAACAAATAAACGACTTTACGGGCAATGTGTGGATCACGAGTGTAGAAGTAGAAACAACCAAATAAATAAGCTTAATGTTAACAAGGGAAGGCATTATTGACTTTTTATGGTGGTGTTTGGTTCCACAAAATGGCCAATGAATAGTAATTTTAGTTATGACTACTCGCTGTAGTAAAAATATAGAATTTATTGTTTTTTTATTTAGTTTTTAACAAATGTAATTAACATTGATTTAACACTTGTACCTTCTTAATGTGTGTTCATAACATACTTATGTCACAGCCCTGAGGCTATTCAAGTGTTCTAAAAGTTTTTTGAATTTTATTTCATAGTTTAACTTTTCCACGTTCAATGGTTTCCAACCAAAAGGCAAAGTTTTTTTTTCAATATTTCTTTGCCTGGGATATCATGACCTTAGCTTTGAATCTTTGAGACTATTACATTTTAAAAGTGTAAATATCTCAGTGTTAAATTATATTTCGGCCTAAAATTATTTTTCCAAACACAGGTATGTAATAAGGAAATTTCTTTTAAATCAAATGTGTGACTCATCTACAACAGAACTGGGCAACATATTTTGCAATGGAGCCACAGGTGTGGCGAATGAAAAGTATAATTCGCGACTCCATGTAGAAATAAATTGAAAAATTAGGTTGTTCAATTGAACATCTAAACCAAAACACACTGTTTGAACAAGTTTATTTAAAATATATAAACTTTGACTACTCAGTTAAAACCAACTCCGACATAAATAATGAACATTGGTTTTATTTAAAAATATTATACATTCTTATGTGAATCTTGACAACTCTTTTGTCTGAAAAGTTACATAAACATTGGCTGAATATTTGAGCTCAATGGATATGACTTTTGAGGAAATCTTCCAATGGTGTGCAGAAAATTTCAAGTTACCACAAACACACACTGTCAGGAAAAGGTTTTTTGGAAAACTAAAATTCTCCACACTTTTATGACAGATTTGTCACTTGTTGGTGACAGAGTTGCGCACCTCAGATTTACAATGAGTAGGGGCTCCGGAACAGGGAGAGCAAGGGGGGCTTGAACTACCCTTGTTTTGATATTGGGGGGGGTTGGGACTATTTTAAGCTGTCCCCCCCACCCCCCAATATTTCTCAAGTAAACTCAAAACCCATGTATAAAACATACATCTGTTACTATAAGTTTGATAATTTTAAGTAATAAAGACACAAATGTATAATAAATTTAATAGAATACTGAAATGCCCTAATTTTTTAATTTATTTTTCTCACTCAAGAAAAAACTCTTTCACAAAAATATAGTAGCTAATATTAGGCCTAAGTCTTGTACATAAACAATACCAGAATAGTAAAGGCAAAGGGTAATACTTATTGACATTTTCATCCCAGTAAAAACAAAAATCGAGAAAATTCACACTTGAATTGTAAGTTTAATTTTAACATGAATTTGATTATCAAGCTTAGTTCAAATTTTATTTTTGTCATATTATTATCAACCCTAAAAAAATGTTGGACATGATTCAAATTAATACACTTTCTAGTTTTGGTTTGAATAAAACAATTTATTATTTTTAAACCTGGGTTAAATATTCTTGTGATAATATATTTGATTGTGTACACATGGTTTGTAAGAGAAATACCAAATATTTAATCAGCCCTAGTTTAAAGTTCCATTAAGCTGCCTTGTACATTGTACAATATGAGTCTTTACAGGGTTGATACGTACACATAGTTTACCTTGAAAGGGAGCAGTCTTACCTTGCATGGTTCAATAATGGCGTAGCTTATACGATAGATATATAACTTGGACGTAGCATAGGGATGATCATGGAGTTAAAATACCCACATCTCCTCAAAAATTTCTGAAGTTTTTAATGTCGATCACAAAAGAATATTTGTGGAACTATTTATCTTAATTTGATTTTGCAATCCGATCTTCAGACTCTTATCATCTAAAGGCATCCATTTTTCAAAAATGTTTAAGGGAAAGACAAATTCAAATAGCTTCTAGAGGCACTTAACTTTGATAGTAAGAAAATAAAAGGCGAGGAGCTTTCTAAATAGATTTATTTGGGCATCAAAATTTCTGATGTAGGACCATTATATAATTATTTCTAGGGGATATAATTTATGAAAAATCTAGTCTAGCGCTGCTTAAAATAAATTCAGAGGCATCGAATTTTCAAAAATTTGCTGGAGGAGGACTACTCCAAATAGCCACTAGGATTATACAAATTTTAAAATAATCGGGGAAGGTCTACTCTAAATTTCCCTTAAACTAGTATAATTTTCAAAAACTCTCCACTTTTGAAGACCACTCCAAATACGTTCTAGTATATCCAATTTTCACACATTAACTGGGCGGAATAAAAATTTATAAAAAAAAATCTACATCCAATTATTAAACATTAACTGGGAGGGAGAAAAATTCCTAAAATAACTTGTTACCTCTCCTTCCCTCAACAAACATTTTTTAAAAATAATTTTCTTATTTCTCAGAAGACCTAACATCCTGTCATTGACTTACAATTTGGAATTATCCCAAAATCAAATTCTCCCTATGCCCATGGACTAAGACTTTCAGGGTAAAGGAGTGTACTTGGAAAACAGAGAATTTATTGTGTGTAACATGAAAAATCAAGGAGAAGTCAGATAAATTATAAAATGTCATTGATTTTTTTCTGCAATAATTGGTAAAATATGAAGTAGAGAGCATTACTGAGTCTAAACTATTAGATTTATCCCCAAATAGTATTATTTCTTGATAATCTTAGTGCCAAGAATTTAATGGAAGGCATTGAAAACTATGATATGTTGTATGTAGGCCAATAGCTTTCATTATAAAATACTGCTAAAGTAAATATCCTTTGGTCTGGAAAACTTGGGTAAGTAAAAGAATTTTAAGGTAAGCCTTATCAGCGCTGTGTGAAAGTGTGTAAAATAAATACATTTTGTCAGCAGAAATCAGCTAGGTTTAAAATTTTAATCAGAATTTACCTTGAATAATATATTTCTAAATGAAAGAACACCAGAATTTAGATCCCATGTTTAACCTCCCAAGTGTTTTAGGAACTCCACTTAAATATCCACTAGGGGCATCAAATTTAAATAAGTTGCTTCTAAATAACCACTCTAAAAAGTTAATAAGGGCATCTAATTTTCAAAAATTTGCTAGGCAAAGATAACCTTAAATAGCATCTACAGGTAATAAATTTGCAAAAGGCTTCCAGGTAAGGAACACTTTAAGTAGCTTTTAGAAAATTCTAAATTTAAAAAAACATCTGGGTGTGAACCACTCCAAATAACTTATAGAGGAGTATAATTTTCATAAATTTTTCCAAGTGTGGATCACTCTAAATAACTTTTGAGGGCATTCAAGTTTTGGAAAATTTCTGGAGGAGGGCTTCCGATTCTCCTTTTGGCTTAGGAGCCAGGACGTTAAAAACACCCTAATTTTTAACAAGCTACCCTCATTACACAAATACCATTGGATAGTATTATCATCATCTTAAAGTATTTAAAAGTTGATAAATTGAGAAGGTGGGGGAAGGGTAAATTCTTAAGTAAAAATAAAACATCATTTTATGGTGAGAAGAACAAGAGATTTTCCCGCTTTGCTGTCTGCATGGTCTAACGCGTTACTCTCGTGTTGGATTAGACTGCCGAAAACGGGAATGTCGTTCGTTTTAGGTAAATCTAGGCCGATTTTCAGTGGAGACTATAGAATAATTATATATCACTTTGTTCAGAATTTCGTAATCTCTGTTTTTATGTATCTATATCCATGTTTCCAGTTGTACTTTTTTGGAAAAATTATGTTGAAAACATCACAATTGACCATTTTTTTAAAGAAAAAATTAATTATCAAAATACATTTTTAATACATACAATTGTTGAATAGTACTTTTTTTTATCGGAGAAAAGATATTAAATTTATATCCCATATTTACGACTAGATATAACTCTAGAACAATTCCTCCAAAATAAATCAATTTATGAGCCTATATAGGACTCTTAAGGCGGAGTATATGCTGGATGTTAGTTTAAAAGAAGCACACTCTAGTTATAACCTTATCACACCAAACAAAAGTGAGCTGTTGGCTTGGTACTAAACGGTAAGCAAATATATTTTTCGTACCTTTGACGATTTCATGATAACCGACAACTATAAACGCTAGAAGTGAATTAAACCTGTAGCGGCGCTATAGTTAACACTAAATACGCTGACTACATGAACATGGGAAATAGACAAGATATGTTAACACGTGAAAGCGTGAGATTTAAATGCATGTTGACATAAGAGTTTAATAGAACAAACAAAGCAAGCAATTACAAGGTTGACATCAGAGCACAATCTATCACTTTCAACGTTGACCTATTGATTAGACCAAAATAACTAAAATAACAATAAGATAAAAATGGACACACTCGTAGAGTGAACTAGGTGTGAAGTGCCATTGGTTTAATACTACAATTAAACTCTGCTAGTGTTATGAACTATCGCCCCACTCTTAAAGAGGGGTAATCCTACTTCCTTGGGAGAAAGACAATACTGAAGTGATTTTAAGTTACTCTCGGAAGGGAGAGACAGACTACAAAACAAATACAGTAGCAAAAATAAATTTGTTGCAACACATATCTAATGGATTATGACAGGTTAGCAGGGCTGAGTCAGAACATACTCAACTTCTAATACAAACAACCCTATTTTAAGAGGTGAGAAAGATATATGCCAGTGAGGCTAGCTTGACCTAATTGAATTAGTTGCACAAGTTTCAAAGAATTGTCTATTTGCCCTGGTCATAGAAACACCGGGAAAATGTCTTAGGGAAAGTTGACATTCAGGATTCTAGGCCTACATACAGTACAGGCTGACAAGTAACCAATTAGTGTTGCCAGGCATCATGAGTTAAACCACAATCAACCTAGGTGCCAACAACATACCAAGCATAGGTTATTATCTATCAAGAAGGCATCATGCCGCCCCTGAAGGGAGTCAGACATGAACATCAAATAGGGTGCGGGCCTAGCCGGAAGGGCAGTATCAAACCCACAGGTTGCACACTGCAATCAGGTGAACAAATATTCACTAACATCTAATTGAATGTGGGCCATGCCAGAAGGGCAGTGACAAACCCACAAGTTGCACTCCACAAACAGGTGAACAACAAAGCATAGATACATGATAGAATGTGGGCCACGCCGAAAGGGCAGGAACAAACCCACAAGTTGCACACCACAATCAGGTGAACAACAAAGCGTACGGTGCCAAGGTTCCACAAGAATAGCTAACCATTACCTAGCTAGGTCTTGACATCGGGCTTGGAACAGCTTAAATTCCCCCTTTCCTGCCTGATGCCACAGCAGACCACAATATGGTCATGCAGGCTAAGGAGTGAGACAATCCAATGAAACCACTGGTCTTAAGGAACAAGCAGAAAAACAATAGATACGTATGATCTCTCATGACTTTGCCAATGAAAACTTAACCTAGTTATACATTTAAATAATTAATAAACTCAAGAGTAACAGACACTCTCATTTTGTAAGAAAAATCACTTTTACTTTACATGATATATCCTATACTCCCTTATAAAGAAAAGTTAATAATATATGGCAATCTATTTCCGTCCGGCCGGCGAGTCTGACGGCACCATCATTGTGGCCACAGTGTATTTATATATAGTATATCGGAGAGACGTTGGTCGTCAAATATAGGATTGGAACTGTGTTCTGTTCCAAGTGGTTTTATACTGGTTGAACAGACGAACCATGGACAAAGAGGGGGGGGGGCGGTAGAAGCACCCCTTAATAATGAGAAGAGCATGCAGGCACCTGACCATGACGTACACACTCTCACGAGCCACTCAGAAATCCACTCAGTTCGTAAGATAATTGAGTCAAGTCTAAAGTTGAATGGAGGCTCGTGTGTGCAACACTTCTGATGGAGTCGTTCTTATTCATCGATGTTCCCGGGTCGTGGTATTTAACAAATTATGTTATAACATGAATGTGTGTATATATATGTGTGTGTGTATAATTATATATCCATATATATTTCATTTCTTGAAATGGTTTTCTCTAGCAGATATAGTTTGTACGAGCCTTGACTGGTAAGCCCACTAGAAACCAACTCAAGACCAGTGCTTTATGAGCGCACAAAGATCCCCGAAGAAACAAGAACTTGCCTACCCACCCTCCCCCTAACAGTGGTCGATTAAAGTCCCGTGATTTGTACAAGAACCAAGCAGCGGAAAAGGATATTTACTGCTTACGCCTGGCTTTTTCAACTCTGCATCGCTCTCTGATGAAATAGCGTAATAGTATATTTCTTACCCTATTTTCGGTAAACAAGATGTACAACAGAAATGTACCATCTCGATGCAATGAATATTTTTTGAGTTTACTAGTAACAAACAAACAGACAAAAAGTCTAATAATTAATTATTTGGTCTTCCTTTTGTTAGTGTTAATTCAAAATTTTTGTGGATATTCTATTTTTTTTCTGAGTATTATTGATTTTAGGAAGCCCAAATAATTTATTATTAGACTTTATGTATACTTTAGAATGCGCTTTATATAATTATCTATATCTCTGATACAAATAAAACAATTGTCGCTCTGTGTGTCTGTTGCCTTAGACCTAAGGAACTGCTTAACTGATTAGAATTCAGGTTTTATTATATTATGTTGATATTTACAGGAAAGGTTTTATGTTATTGATCCAACTAATGTAATAAAATAAAATTGACGTTTTTCAAATAATTGGTCTTAAACGCGTGATATATTATATATTCTCCTAATCTCTATATTTTGATCGACAAATACAAAGAGTAATAATTACAGAATACATTTCAATAGTAAGTTCAAACATGAGTCATATTTTAGTTTTGTTGGTGGTTTTGAATTCACAGATCCGTGTAAAAAATTCCCGTACTTGTACGTTCGATTATATCTAAAGAACTTCTGAATATATCTGAATGTTATTACATTTAATTAATATAGGAAGATTATAAGCTATTTAAAATCATTAATGTATACAAGTAGCTGAGCAGTAACGCTAGAGGCAATAAATGTGTTTTATGTACAATTTACTTTACATTCATTACTGTTTCCAGCCTGTGGCCTGCGTCAATTTTTTTATTCCAGCAATATATTTTCCGCCACCAGCTTGCTAGACCTGTTGTAGCTTCACATGTCTTATAAGCTAACTGCAGACTAGGACAGCCACAACATGCAGTCCTCAACCATCAATTCATTCCTGTGAAAGAGTTAGCCCAAATTTCACCAGAGATAAAATTTTTCGATATGTTAGGAATCGAACCCAGGACTCTTAGCTCAGTAGACAGACATTCTAGTGACTGAGCTGAGGTGTAGGATTTTTTATGTACACTGTGAAGTGTAAAAAGCTTGGACTGTCTCACATGTAGCAACTTTGATGACTTTAGAAAAAACTTAGAACCGATGATATAGATTAGGTGATAAGTTAGGGAGTTTCAGATTCAAACGTAAACCTACAACTGCATGCAAGAGTAACCAAATATATGGTAGACGGCCAATATAAAATTTTAAATCGATCATCTCCGTGCATGCATAAAAAATTATCCAAACTGTTTTCAAAGAGATATGTTGATGGGTATGATGGATATCACAAATACCGTTTACGGCATACTGATGATGGATACTCGGCAACGATCCTTTCTTGAGCGTTGGCGATAGACAATCATTCAATTTTCACATTAATGTGTAGCTGTGAAGATGAGCAGTCTCATAAAATATTGAGTATGTGTGTAGGCCTAAGTAAAACAATAAGGCGGTGACCAAGGGATGTTTAATATTAACTTGAGCAATGAGGGAGAGAACTTTTATTCAGGATTATTCACTGAGCTATACATTTAGATGTCCATCTAGAAAAATGGATAATGCATATATTGTATAACAAGTAATGTAAATGACGTCACTAATAACCTATGCGAGACACCATTAATAACCCTTTTCAAACTGTGCTCTGACGATTGCTTAGAGAAGACGCTTAATTACAACGAAATTGCTCTGTATAGTGCTTGGAGAATTAAAAAGATGCCAGTGCCAAAAGCTAGGTGTCTCTGTTGAAGAACCCCCGGATTAATAAAAGGTGATGTCCTAGGCCAAGTATATATCACTCACCCGAATAATAGTGTGTTATTATTTGAGAATGCTGTTTTATATCGTCAATGGTTCAACTTCATTTGAAAATGTACTTACCATGAACGATGTAGCCTACGCATTCTAGTAAATAAGCTTGCAAAGCACTGGGACACTTATTAGAGAATGGCTCAAAATGGAGAAGTAATCTATAAAAGCTGTTTAGTGTCGCTCTTCTTATTTACTCGAATATTTGTTCTCCGTCATATTACTATTATTCACGTGACTCTCCCAGTTTGACTCGTCCACAGGTAAAGCAGGTCGGAATATATTGAAAATGTAATTAAAACAGAACGATTGGTATAAAATTTGGACTTTAACAAATATATTTTGTATGCAGGTTAGAGTGAACTCAAACAAATCGTAAGGTCTCTCTTGGACAATAACATGAAATACATTGTTTGGTCTTCTTTTACCTGACTACTTCAACAGATTTGTATTCTTACTATTTGAGAGAGATGATAAACGACCGGCCATTTTTTATATAAACTTCTTTAATACAGAATAGATTATCATTTTCATAAAGGTATTATAGTGTTCTAGATCCAGATGGAAAACTGTACTTTTAAGATGTGCCTGAAGGTAAAGGAAATACTCTTATATTTAATTTATTCTTCGATAAGCTCAGGTTTGAGGGATGTGTGCCTTTGAAGTAGCCTCATAGGTTATGGCCGTTACTTTGTTAAAAGTTGAAGAACAACGAAACCAAAATTTAAATTACTCTTGCACTTAATTGCCTTGAACAACATATTGAAGCAAAGTTTCACATCAAAATAACTGAAAATATTATCTCTTATACTATGGAATGGAAGTACGATGTCGTTTAATACCTCAATTGTGGATCTATATATAGCCTTGAGAGATTTTAGGAGTAACCATGTGCTCATATAAGGCGTCACCATACTGTTCTCAGAAGAATTACGACAAACTATACCGGTCATTCCAAAAGTCACTGAAGATGATGATGTCAACTTCTACCTGCAAAATTCCTACGTGTCCCAACGATATGAAACTTTCCCTATCAACCAACTTACGAATCCACCTGTGTGAAAACAAAAATTAGACTTGTTTCTCTAAATATTACTGAAAATAGGAAATTGAGTATTTACAGATCAGGAAGGTAAGATGTCCAGGAATAACTCACAGATATGTGCCGCAGTCAAGGATAGCCGGGAATTGATACATTTTATTTATCCCAATATACGTCTTGTGCAAAACAAGCATATTTCGTGGTTCCTGGGACAAGCTATTCTAGCTCCAAAAATAAATGATCCAATAAAAATAATGATTTTATGTGAGATAAGTTTGAAGCTCCATCCCGCACTTACATGTTTATAGGCCTAACCTTGTCTCATTTTTTAAAATTTCTTTAAACTGGTCTGTTTTCTCATCCACGCTCTTAAATTGAAATTTGAACAACCATAATGTTGCTAAGTTAACTGTATAATGTACCCATTAACAGATAAACATTCTGCAAAACTTTACCATAGAGGGGACTCTCATTACATGTTGCACTACGGAAGAAAGGGCCTTGATACTAAGAATACCCATGATTCCATCATACCTTATTCTAGTTTAAATGCATGCAATTTACTACCAAGGTTTGTCATGTGATGTTCTTCAACACAACGCAAGGACAAACTCTGAAGGTGGCAGGCGTTGATCTCCACGGAGAGTGTTTTTTACATGGACCACTATATGTGGTGTTTTCCCGTGATAGTTCTAGCATCAACCTGTAAATATCCAATCCTGATGATAAAACAAGTTTATTAACAGAGGCCTTGGTTTAAATTTGGTTATTTATTTCCTTCATTTAATACATATATTCTGTGTTTCTAATCTTAAAAAGGAAATAATTAAAATACATTGAATTTTTAGATTCTGATATATATCTTTTATCAACTCCAAAGTATCCATCGTGGTAATTTCTACCTACTACGCTGCATGATTTCTTCTGTATGGGTAATTAAAAACTCTGGGATTAGAACGTTATTGTTTTAATGAACATGTTTTTAAAACTGATATTAACGCAAGCGATGCTGCGGGAAAAATCCACTATATGAATAAAATCAAAAACCAATAATAATCAAATTTGATTTAATAGAAAAGGAAACATTTCAAACATTTCAAAAGATACTATTTATTTAACGCTATTTCTTTTTTAGCGAATCCTTAGGTGATGTTATTTTTAAAAACCCTATCTAGTATAGCAAAGTGGTTAAGACTATTTATATAATTAAGATACAATCGATTTAATCAAGACATTAATCATCAAATCTCATTATTAGTATTATTATTATTATTATTATTATTATTATTATTATTATTATTATTATTATTAATATTTTAACTATTAAATGTGCACTATACGCTTAGCATTATTTATTATTATACTTTTATCACTACATCTAATTAAAAATCGTTGTTTTTTGATTATGAATTGTTCATTATACGTTGTGCATTATTTAGTATTAGACTTTATTCACTACATTTCATTAAAATCGTTTTACTCAATACTGAATTTTTCACTGTACGCTATGCTTTGTTTATTTTTAGATAATCGTATGCATGAATATAAACCTAGATTTATTTATGTAATTCTATGATCAAATTAACCTAAGCATCTGTTACGCTACCTGTGTAATTCAAATTTTCCAAATAAAAACACTTTATAATCACCTATATTAATAATACGAAACGAAGAATTAAACTTGATGTTTGTGTGGTTATCTTAATACCTAGAAACCAAACTAAATAAACCTAAAAGCAACACAATACAATTTCTGAACACATAGTCTGTGACTGCGAACCTTCAACTGACAATAATAATGCCATAAACATACACAATACATTTTATTGTTAAATTATATATTTACTCTTCATATTTGTTTTTCATCCCAAAAACTCGTTGCCAAGGAGATTTATAATTAGTTTGTTGAGCTATACAAACAACTCGTTTCAAAGAAGACTTCTAAAACATTAAAATTGATAAATAGTTACAAATTTAAGATGCAAATAAAACCATACTAAGATTAATTTTTTTAAACTGCTTTGCTCGCTGATAAGACAGCGTAAGGTTGTTTACAGTAGTAGCTTACACTTTTTTCTGAAAAATAATGAGTACAGGCGAAGAAGATCTATCTCGATCCGGTAAGAACATTTTGAGTTAACTGTCAAAAAATCAACAGACACAAAGACAATCAAATGTAAAGACAGACCTTACAGAGTTTTGTTATATGTACAGTACAAATACTACCTCCCAAAAATAGAAGCTCCACATAAACTAAAATTTACAGACAGGCCTTGGAATTTTATTAGGTATGTGTATTTATATTTTAAATATTATAATATATATACTTTAAGTATTAAAATTTAACTTTGATATTTCTAGTGTTAATTATATTTACTTATGGCTGAAGCTTGTAAGATTGCAAACAGTGAAGTTGATATTTCCAGATAATAATAATCAGTCAATATTTATTATTCACAAAAATGTTTACTAAGTGCTTTTTATTATTACAAAGGGGAAATACTCCCCAAACAATCCAATTCACTTTTATTCCTCAACATTTCTTCCTGCCATTTTAAACAAACAAGCTTATAAATAATATTAACCAAACAGGCTATCCACTCACTTCTTTTGCGAGTATGTATTTTTTCATCTTCAGTCTATACAGTGATTACTTAGGCTTTCTTTACCTTCAGGTAACTTCTACGTTCAACTCAAATATTCATTTTTGTAGATATTGGACCGAGCTGAGCGTCTCTCAGGAATAATATCTAGTTCATGATGCCTCATTCACCTCTCTGGTGTGCCTTTATACTTTTCCTGCCAAGCTAGAGACTATCCAAAATAAATTTACCAGATGAGAATAAAACCAGTGCACGATATCATTTGAGACCTTTTATTTGGAAATAAACAAAAATATGAAAATGATAATGTATTTGAAAGACATTAAACTTCTTTGAAATATATATCTTAATTAATTTCACTTAACCCTAAGGGATCACATTTACCCATCTGTAGGCTTCATTCTATAATTATTAAATCTGTATTAAAGTTTTATAATACTTAGTTTGATTTTACATACACTTTTTTAGTTTATTATTATTAAATTGTGGTAAAAAAACACATATTTTGTGCTGAAATGTTTTATTAGCTTGTGAGTCAGACAGTTACATTAAATGAAATAAGCTCTATTTAGTTAATGAAAAATATAAATATTTACATAATCAAAAATATATTACAATCTCTAAAGTATTACACATAATCATAAATATATTAAAACTTAAAAGTTATTACGATCACAAATTTTAACTCAATAAAATACTATTACTTAGGACAAAGAAATCACATTTATCCAAATTATTAAATTTTAGAGGAATGAATTCACCAGTTGAGAAACATAATAAAACTAATACATACAAAAGGAATAAATAAATATCAACTTTTATTCAACTCAGATACCCCTTCACTTTTTTAAACAATATTTTTTATCAGAATTGGGATTATTTAAATTGTCTATTAGTGTTTTGCTATTGGAAATCTAGACTACAGGACATGCTGTAGTTAAAATCGCTGATTAGATAGATGGCAGCTCAAACATGTATAATGTTAGAATCAAGAAAATCGATGAGTGTATGAATATTTTAAATTATTTTATATTAAATTTAATCCATTACCAAAGATATTATTAATGTTTCAGTTATTTTAATAAATTCGAACAAGAAGAGAAAAATCGAATGCACTTACAAAATATAAGCACATCTTTAGTCAAAGTCAAACAAATTTATAGTACATGTCACAAGTTAAATCGTATTATTTCAATAAAGATTATTTCCTAGAAAATATGTATTTCAAACAAACTTTTTCTCAGTAATTTTAATTTATTACTCAACAATTAAAAGCTGATACAAATTAAATAAAACTATTTTAGGTGTAAAATTTCTAAGAGCTTTTGGTTGATTTCAAGGGCAGCTGGTTTTTAATAAATTCTATTTCTCATTTTGTATCTTCAAATCAATTTATTGGCCAATGTTTATTGTTAAATTATTTATTTTTCTAATGTATTTTAACCTAAAATATTAAATTTAATTTATATCTTTCTTTTCTAAAATTTGAGAGTGCCATCTATTGTAAGGCAAGAATATTCATAGTGAAATATTTACTATAAGAATGGCAGGTCTGAAACTTAAAACCCCTTAGAACCATTCTCAGTCATCTTAAAATGTTATCCTTTTTCCGTGTTAAAAAGAAAAGTTTATTTGTTTGATGAAGACTACATCAAGTTTGTGGTCTTGGGTAAATTTCTCGCCTCAGGACACGATGTTCTTGGGTTCAAACCCAAATGGCGTCGACGGATTTTTCTTGAATGATGTCAATCCCTATTACAACTTCCTTGGGAAAGAAGTAAAGCCATCGGTCCCGTGTTTATTGTGGCATGTAATAAAAACCTTGAAAAATAGGTTAAAATACCTATCACCACTAATTTGGTAGGCACTTTCACTCTCACTCTCACTCATAGAAATACTCTTGTGCTGATACATTGTGTCAGAAAGTGTACGATTGATACCTAAAATAAATAATAAATAAATACTATATGTTTATGACCGTTTATTATGATATCTGCGCCTCGACATTTAACGTAAAACATCCTCGAAAATTTATAATCTTGCTTTTCGTGAAATTTTTTAATTTGATTAAACTTTATTATGATAATTTTTTTGTATTATTTCTGTAACTAATATATAACATTACATACATACATATATACATTCCTTAGACCCAGAAGTTGAAGATAGTCATACATTTTGGAAGTTATTGCACTACTATAGGTAAAACCATAAATACAAATATAGTTTTCTATTATAGTTTTATTAGCACAGGGCATGGTTTAAATATACATGGTTATTCAGATCTCCAGGTAAGAAATTTCACAGGTTATAGGTGGTGACAATAAAAAGTATTTAAACGTTATTAATTTTCTGTCAGTGACGCCAAATAGCGGCGCTATAAAACGACAAATCTTCAGCACTTAACAAGTGGATTGTGGAGTAAATTATGACTAGTAGCAGGCATTGAATTACCTGATAAAGGGTACCCATAAGGCACTCACTATCGTGTGTATCAGGAGAGGGAGTGGTGTGAATGCCTGTGTTGGTTGGGGTGGTGAAATTCGCGTGTGTTCCCCCTCCCACCCCAAGGTGACTACAGTGCCAACTTTGACGATGTTAGAACCTTTAACCCCTTACCACTGAAAACACAGACCAGATTAAGTCCCCGTGCACACAGTTGCGGGTATATTTTTTCACTAATTTGGATGTTTTAACAAAGACTTAAGCCTATATAATCTCGTGATATTTGACTGTGCCCCCAAACAACATTATAGAAAATGTTTATATCCGATAATTATTTCTAATTATCCATATAGATTCAAGAACAATGTCTATAAAATACATTCCATATTTTATAAACATAAACAAAGATCTTTATTCAAATAGATGTTACTACTTATTTTACAAAGACCAGAAATTAAATTTTAGTTTTCCAAGGATTGTTAAAAATAGTATATTTACATTAAACACAAAATAGAGAATAAATATTGCATTTATTTTTAACTAACATCAATACATTTTGACTTGAATAAATAACTTCAGATGAACTGTCCTGATTTATTAACTATTATTACTATTAATATTGTTGTTGCAAATGTTATTTACAATTATTGAATGCATTCGTGTACGTTTTATGTTTGTTTTTTAGTACAAAGAAGAAATTTAATACTGTTTCGATAGATTAGTTCACTTGCAGACAAGTTTGTTGAACCCCCGATTGAGAGAACAGACGACTGGTTTGCCTAACTGAATTCTAAATCAAGACCTTTATACTTAACTTTGTGAGTGTGTGTGTGTGTGTGTGTGTGTGTGTGTACTCGCGCGCGAGTGTGTGTCTTTTCATTCTCTCTTTCGTCTCTTCCCAAATTCCTATTCGTTGTTTTGTCTGATTGTTGATTCCACCTCCCAATCTTCATCCTCTTTTCTCCCATTGGTCCAATGAAACATTTGAAAAGTTTCAAGCTGAATCTCCGTTTACTTTGAGGGTTAAAATAACCATTAGTCATTGGTTAAGAGGAGGAGCTTGGGACTAACAACAACATTAATAATCTCTTGAGAATAATAAAAATGGAAAAGAACCAGAAGGGAGTACGATAGTAATAATAATAATAACATTAATAAAAAAAAGGAAGTTAAGAAAGAAGACTAGCATGTTGACCTTCTCAAGATCGGAGAAGCTGAGATGGGCTGTTATATTGTTGTAGTTGAGTCTGATTGTAGCTGTAGATTAACACACCTGAGGTATTTTCCAGTCTATCTGTTACTCTCCCTGGCTCCAGACAGAGCCCAGTAGCCAACTCTATCAGACAAAGAGATGGTTTTTAATGGGTTTCAGGGAGCTACGGGAGCCATCAAAAGGATCTTTCTCTCTCACCCATTGATGTCAGATTTCCATGAACACGTATTGCTAACAAGCCTATACAATGACATTCTAGTCATAGAAAGTTAGTTAATTAATTTTAAATTTCATCTATTTAAGATTTGTTTTTGTTATTGATAGAGTATACTGTAATGAATAATGAAATGTTTACTTTAATTTATAATAATACAAATTAACACACGTATTTAGAATTAAATATAGGCTCTTGCTTTTTCGGCTGGCATTTAAATGTTTTCAAAATAAGATAGTAATTAATACATTATTCATACATTAGTATACTATTATATCATTAAAATATTACTTCTACTTATTTTCAAACTTGACTCTTACTACCCGTCCGGACTAACTGTATATTTACAATAGATGGATGATATGAAATTTATAAAAAAGAGTACCTGCATTCACGTGGAAGGAAAGTGAGAAACTATGTAATAAAAACCATCTTCTTAACCTTGACTGGAAATTTAATTCCTACATATCTGGCACAGTAAGCCCAGATTTATGACTTTGCCCACTTGCATATAGAAAGTGTATATTACTATTGAGTGGGTAATCAGATTTGCAATATAACAATTACTTAACTAATAAAACTTATGAGTTAGAATAAAATCATAATCTATTAAATCTTAATCATATATGAAGCTAAGATTTAATTTTTGTTGTTGTTGTTGTTGTTGTTGTGTTTTAGCCTAGCTTAATACCCGTTCATCATTTCACCAATAAATATATTTATCACATGGATCTGTTTGCAAACAGACCAATATTTGTATGTGTTACACCCCACCCATGAATCTGTCCAGTTCCTTAATCGGGTAAATTTCTACCCATTATATGACCCGGTCTCTTCTCCTGACCATTTCACGAACGTGGTTAAAATATCTATTTTGTTAGTAGCTACATCACGCATAAAAAATAAAATTCCTTTAAAAATGGTTTGTGTATTTATGCTTTAAGAGCTTCGGCAATTTTGAAATAATCTGGCAAATATTTAAAATTTGAATATACCTATAATATATAATTAATTTAAACTTATTATTTCACATTTTTATTTAAAACAAATATGTTTCATTTTTTCATGCTACTTTTGTTTGATTCATTGTTAAATCAAGGTTAAATGCGCCGTTATAAAACTTTGATGTCCTCTGTGCATACGTATGCACTCAAACATTCCTAAAAATCTATGACCAACGTTAATACAAAATTACACCCATGTTTTATAACCCTATTTTGTCTTAAGTTAGGCTAATTAAATTTAGAGGAAATCCATCAAAGAAAAGAAGTGAATCAAAGAAAATAAAGTATGAGTTTATTTAATAAATAAACAACGTGATGAATACACAAGACCTTGAAAGTAATAAAATTTGTTCTGTGTTTGTCTAAATATGGAAATCAAGTACATATGACATAATTAATAGATATTTAATAAGTCTCTACTTAAATAGTCAAGTTAAATGGTTAACAGCATATCGCTTTCTTAACTCGAATAGAAAAGTTACATGTAACATTAATTTAATATTTTTTTTTTTTACATCTTGCCTTACTACCCGTTTGGGTTATACACTTATGTACTTATTACACTAATGGTTTCAGATATTATGTAGGTTATATTCATAGGAAGTGTACCCGCATTTGTGTAGAGGAAGAGTGGAGCCCAATATCACTTTGAATGATGAACCTCCCTGTCGCATCACTATTACGATAGCTCACGAAAAGTAAGAGTTGAATAGATCATTCATTCTTTTACTGAAATAATAGCATTGTGCTACTCTTTGGTTTAGAAGCTGCACGAAAGCAGGAATTTTGAGTAGGATGTAGATATATAAAACATTTTGTAGCTATCCTGGAGAGAGAGTTTAAAATAACTGATAGAAACAGTTTGAATGAATTCTTTGTTGATTAAATATCGGCCCCTCAACTGAATGCCAGAAGTTCAAACCATTACAACAAACTTGAAAATACAATTTAAATATATATTCGTAATAAAGAATAATTTTTTTTTACATGCATAAAAATACTATACATAGATACTGTCAAAGTACTATTTCATTCTACTCCTCACTGTACGTACCAGCACGTCAATCAAAATTGGATGAAACGAATATATCCATTTTGGTGGTTGCACGGGAATTTTCATCCGAAGGATTTAAACCTGGGTTGGGAAATTTTAATAGAAATCGCACAGTTGTAATCTTTCAGGTTTTGTGGAGATCAAATCAAATGAAAACTGATGTTATCCACGCTCTCTGTGTACATAATAATTTCCTGGTACATTGGTCCAGAGCGCAGAGGCGTGAAAAACTAGGACACTGAACACATATTCCTGAAATAGTCCAGTTCTAGTTGAGGCTAAGACTGGTTAGGGTAGTCCCTTTTGGAAATTTTTGTGTCGTGAGATTGATATTAGACACGAATACGTGTATAAAAACCTAGTATTAAATAAATATTATTACTTAGCACCGCGTCTTACTACCTGTTCGGCTTGTACGCTATTTAAATAAATAAACATTCACCTTGAAAACTTTAACTTACTTTTTAAAATTACCCTTTTCTGGTTTCCTATTTTAGATAGAGATATGCTTCCAAAGATTTTTTTAAACTACATGTTGAAAGGAATACTCCTAAATGCTATTCTCGTGACCTAGACTGACAGCCTAAGTTATAGTTAATTTATTATAATAACGTTGCAAAAAATAACATCAAAATAAAAATAAAAAATGTTGTAGCATTGTAAGACTATTTCTTAGAATAATTACTTAAAAAAAAGTATTTAACAATTCAAACATTGTTTAAGATCAATAAAAGTGTTCGTTTAGAGATATGGAATGTTAATTTTAGAGATTACAGTATTTTTCACACAAAATAAATAAAATGTTTTAAGAATACAAGCATGATAGGCACAGCCTTAACGCAAAGTATAGAATGACCTAACATAAGGGATTTAAATGAGTTTAGCTTATAGGAACTAGACCCGCACTTGCATGCTGGGAGGATAGGAAAACCACATGCGTAAAACCACAACCAGTTTACTTGGTGGCACTTGAACTTCAAGCTTTCCTCCAACGGTTGACCTTGGACAAATTGGTGTCATGACTGTCAAAGGGGATAAAAGTAACGATTACGATTTTCAGATTTCCAGATAGATTCATCATTGGGTAAATTGGACACTTCGCCTTTTTCAGTGAGGTTTTGAAGGTTGAATACAGGGTGTTGTGTTTGTTCTAAAGTTGAGAAAATGTTTACATAATTTTCTTATAAAATAAGTTGGTTCAGGAAGTGGACGTTAAATACTCACAATGAAAACATATAGACTTATTTCAATTAAAACTTAATGGAATTAATGTCATCATTAGATGTTGAAATGACGATTCTTTGAACCACATTGTTTTTCCTATGTTATCAACCCAAATACGGGGTTAATATTTTATCCATCGGCGCTATACATTCACTCGGCTCTTTGGCTGGTTAGATCTGACTGCACAATTTGGTAGAAAGTACATGTACCCGTGAAGTTCAGAGAGTGTGGTGGTATACCATTTCCTTCCACCCTGAATTTCTATGAGCGAGAATGAAAGAGACTACCAATTTATTTGAAAATGTATTTTACCATACCTTCTAATTTTCTTTTATACGAGACCAGCTTTACTTGCGCTTTAAAAGAAGTTGTGATACGGATTTTTATCGCTCAAGATATATCCTTTGACCTAAGCTGGGTTTTCACACACGAACATTGGGTCCTGATTTATGTTTATTTGAAGCGCCATTAAAATCTTTTTCATGGGAAAAAGATGATTACCATTTTTTTTGTAGTGTTAAACAATACTTAGATATAAAATTTAATACAACTATTTAGAGTTGATTTTGATAAAATTGATTTTATCTTTTTGGCCCTTTAGTAAACTACCCTTAATTTTATAGTTGGATTAATAATTCAATGGTGGCACCTTATTAAAACTCTAGATACCAAATCTTAGTACGATCGGTAAAATGGTTTCAGCTCTAGTTGGAGATAAAGATTGAAAGACGGCAACAAAAAAAAAACAATATTTTATGTCAGGGGGTCATGAAACGTTAAATTTTATCAAAATCTCGAGTTCGATTATTTTGACGATCACAATACTTCTCTCTTCAACGTGTAAAAAGAAAGTAAAAAATGAATGGCGATATATTTATGGTACGCCCCAAAATCTAAAGCAGAGGTAAACAGAATGAACTACACCAGCTCTCATTCGAAGGGAGAGGAGATAATCACTAAATCAAATAAAAGTGATTCTGCAATGTTTAACCTTGCATTCCTGGTCTAATTCGAAGCAGAAATCTATACTACCAGTGCTGATGGTATAATGGAAGGGGAATGGAGTTAAGGGAAGTATTTTTGCAGTTTTTATAGGAAAAAACTGTTTTAGGGGAAAACAAAGAAACTATTTATTCTGTGAATAGGTTTAGTTTAACTTTATACACGACAGTTTCTCAACAGTTCTTGAATAATTATCACAGGTATGGTGACATTTAAACAGGAAGTATTTTAATAAAGAAAAGGTGACCTGGTGGTCTAGGGGTAAGGTGTCAGACTTCTGTGCTGGTGGCCGGGGTTCAATCCTCGGTCCCGGCACAGATTTATCTGATTTCCAAACCCTTCCTTCACCTCTGACAAGACATCTTGTGAATGTGGGGAATGCCAGGTCTCCACCGTGGTTCGGATTCCACGTTAAACTGTAGGTCCTCCATTTCATCTCACAATCACCCTACCATTACACATTAGCGTAAGTGCGTATAACCCGAACGGGTAGTAAGACGCGGTGCTAATAATAATAATAATAATAATAATAATAATAATAATAATAATAATAATACATATTATAACTTACATAATTTTCTAATGCTCATGTTTCTTTACACACTTTCCAGAAGCCCTTAGATTACCTAGAAGGCTAAACCTTTCACATTTATAGTATATATCACCGGACAAATCCTAATGGATTGATTTTTTTTAAATAAAAATGGATTTATTTAGTTTAATCTCACTCTATCCAATCTTATGAATTAACTGACAGAAATATATGATTTCACAAACAAAGCCCAACCTTCCATACGCTTGCTTATTAATTAAAGGTTAGGTTTTGTTAGGTCGGTATAATCAACCTGTAGTAGGCAGGTCAAAAACTAGTTTAATATTTAACTAATCGTATATTATAAATCAATATTTTAATTATTATAATAGTTTTTTTTTATTTAAACAGTAAAAAAAGGACCTTAACTAACGTTACTCTCGACTCCAGATGAAGGTTTCAATGTATAGTCAGGTTGTTGTTCCTCTTTATAATTGTTCCCTTGAAGTACTTGTCAAGTACTTTGTTCTGTGTTGGTGTGACCCATCTCGTGTATGTATTCTAAGCTAGCGAGCAGTGGGTCCAACACGGCAGATATATGAGGTGCAAGGATAATTGGCTCATGGTCCCACCACACCTTCCACCTTACAAACCTTCTAATATATCAGTCGGGCACCTCGGAGAGCCATCCGTGCAATACTGGGATAACAGCCTCCTGCCTCCCACCAACTCGACTCTTCAGTTAGAACAGGGTTTTTTAACTGGTATTTTGGCCGAGTGGCTAAGACGTAGGACACGCATTGTAATTAGTCACCGTCACCACGAAGGTTGGAGTTCGAAACCAATCTGGGTGCGATGGGAGGGGTTTCTTAAATGGGATTTTAACTTTGGCATTCCCGTTATCTTTACACACTAATGGTTAAAAATAGTTTTAGCTTTCCCTGTTTTAAGCTTACAATCAATAATATATTGATCTTTTATTAGTTCAAGCTTTAGTGAAAGTATGCTGTTAGATACTTTGCCTACCATAACTAAGCGAACATACTAAGGAGGATGAATTGTAACAAATTGGATATGAAAGCACACAATTAATACAATTACCTTGAGTTTCTGAGTGGTCCTAAACTGGTTAATAGCTTACTGCACATAAAACATAATTAGATAAATGCCTGAATAAATTAATTTGCTTGACGTACTTTTTAAACAAAGGCTTATATTAGAATATTACTTAGAAACCAAATTAATAATACTATTCTTCACACATCCATATATAACATTAGATAATTATTGTTAATAAAAACCATATAAATGTCATTATGTCAATATGATTTAAAACAGAACATCTATACAAAGCCGAGTATTTGAGATAATTTATTTGTAGCAAAGTCAAATTATTAATAATATTTCAAAATACATATAAAAAATTGTGCCTTTTTATGAACCAGAACGGAGTTTATTTGCCTTTCCTTAATAGTCGCACTGTCTAAGAAAGAGGGTTCAATCTTAAAAGTGCGTGTTGATCACAAAATAATCAAAGAATTTAGTGGCAGGCCACATCATAATCGATTAATGTTGGTCATGTCTTGAAAAAATTGCAACAGTTATTTAATTAAGAAGGAAATAAGAAGTGTGGCCTGCTTTGGTGGATGCATGGTCTAAGCGGAAGGCCTCATTATAATGTTAGACTAGACTGCCTATAAAAGGGAAATTGTGCTTCAAATCCCAGTTTGTTGTACCGAAACTGGTTATTCCAAAATTGTTTTCCACTCTCCTCCACCCACGAAAATTTGGGTACACTTCCTCTAAATTTAACTTTCATCTTACGTAACGCATTTGCGTAATTAGTACATATGTGTATAACTTGAACATTTATTAAGACACTATATCAAAATAAGAACTGGTAAATAAAACATATTTAATTACGTATTAAAAGAGTTTTCTTACTAAAATAGGTATACAATATATTTGATAGGTCAATATAATACAAAAAATATAGGTAAGAAACTAAACATGTACATCAGTTGGTGCTTTCATAGATTTTTTCAAAGTAAGTCATAACTTTCCTTTTATCTGCTAAAAACATTAATTTTACTACAGTATATTAATTTTACAAGAATTTTTGTGTGCCACAAAAAAAAAACGACGTGGGCCGCCAGCTGTAAACCCCTTGTCTGAGGAATTATTCTCGCAATAGACTGGACTATCAGTGATCGTGATGGGGGGGATTGGGATTTGAATCCTTGTTGGCTGTACTGAAGGTGTTGCTTTTAAACTATTTTTCCCACTGTCTCCAAGTAAACGTAGGAACACTCACTCTAGAATTTATTGGCCTAATAGCGCGGTTAAGATTTATATAGCTTTGAAGGGTAGGAAGACGTGATGGATAAAATAACTGAATGATGGTACTGACAACTCTTCATTTTAGACAATATATAAGTTTTAACACAATAATATTTTAGCAGTTTAATAAACCGCTTCAGTGGCTGAATGATATAAGATGTCACCCTTGTGTTAGACTGGCCTGCTGATGACAGGGAGACATAGGCTCGAATCCAGATCTGGTCTACTGATGGCTGTTTTTTCTAAATGATTTTACACTCTTCTTACAAGAAAAAGCGAGTAGATTACCTTTGAATTGCTTACTTCCTCATACCTACTACCTACCCCAATAGAGTGACTAAAGTATATTTGTATTGACAGAACAAATAGTAAAATGCGGCGATAAAAAAAAGTAGATCTATTGGAAATAACGAGTCAGGTAAACTAATAAAATTTACCTTCATATTTAGCGTGGACAATATATGTGGAGATCACAGTGATATACTACATGTAGAACTCCCATATCCAACACCTATATACATAGCGCACTTGGCGAAGATGAAATCCATTTACTGTGAGCCTAGCGCCCTATACCCTGTGACCACTTATGTTAGTGTGGAAGGTGGGGGTGGGGGGGTTTGAGATTATTACTAGCCATCATATCTTCGTGACGAGTGTTCATACTCAAATCCAAGGTTCCTGTACTTAATCTGAGTGCTAGTTTCCATTTAATTTAATTAGGTACTTTTACTTACGCATTAAATTATAATAAGGCAGAATAAGTGTGATGGTTTTAAGCTTAATATATAATGAATATAGATTTTTTTATATATAATCTCAATGCCAACATAATATTACTTAAGTATTCAAAATATATCCTCAAACTTTTCATAACAACTAATTTTCTTTCGTGATCATGCTTTGTTAGTTATAATTAAGTTGTAATTTTAATTATATATTTAATTTTAATATTAACTAATGAACTAATACTAACAAATAAACCAACCGATCTTTCTTAGAGGATTATTACATGTAATTAATTTGAGCTAATACTCCATCTATTATTGCAATTCTATAATTACCTTTAATTTATATAATCGTTAAGATTGACCAAATGATCATCACATTAAAACCCATATGATGTCAATGAAAACTAAGTTATTAATATATATATTTTCACAAAGTGGTTTGAATGAGACATATATTTCCTTTGTTTGATATGCATTGGTTGTTAATTTTAGCCCACTTTAAATCAATTATGCTCCCTCTCATTTTCTTGATACAACTTAAGTAATTCTCATCATAGCGTGTTGAGTTGTGGTTCAGACCTGCCAAGTAAATCATGGGTTTTGAGTCCCAGTGGTGTAGTAAAACCAATATTAATGATCACGGGATATAAAAGATAGGCGGGTGTGAGTGATTCGCAGTTCGCTGTAACTCAGACCGTGGCTAAGCACTTATATCCCTAATGCCAATTTATTTATAAATTATATGCATCTGACTGCTTGTTTGGGCTTTATTTAAACCAAACTAAATTAAGTACACGCCTATAAGAATGTTAATATAAAAACACCAGATCATATAGAGAGAGAGGTTATATAGGCTGTAGGAACATTAACAAGGTGTAAAACCATCTCAAATGCGTATTACCGGGATTGAAACCAAATCGTGTAGCAACTTGGTCAGAGTTGATCACGCCAATTAACATTACTAACGCAGAGTAAACTCTCCTGAAGTTCCAAAAATGTAAATAGTTTCTAAACACAGTATTCTATATATTAGTTATGTTGTCAACAACCCTTTGTTCAACTAATACAAAGCCTACAGCGATGAATAAGGTATAAGTGGATAGGATTTTTTTACCGACATCTGACATAGCATACTCAGTTTACGTTAAAAGACATTGTTTGTTTAAAATTCAAGTTAAATAAAAATATAACAATATTTTTGTATTAATTACCGAAAATAAACTCTCTTTGGTATTTTGTGTATACACTTCGCTGCGTATTTAATTTCAACAACCCAACAAAAGACGACTTTTTTGTGTGGGACTGGGAGGTTGAATGTTCGAAAGTTTCGCAAGGGCTTACTGGTAGTCTATAAAGGTAATACTGCTACCATCCAGAGTTAGCAGAGAGTACCTTAAAAATTGACCTAATCTCTCTTTCTTAAACCTATAACAATTTTTCGTTTACACACTTTGGATTGGTAGAATAAAACCGTGTCCCAGCTTACAAATGAATTCTAATTATAAATCAAATACAATATCACTGTTCTTAGAACAATCTTATATATTTGTTGGACTTGTTATAAATAATAGTAGACTAATATTAATTTTGTAAGTAAACTAATTTATGTTTAAATTGTTTAAATTCCTGCATTTACATATAAAAACAATGTGTCACAGCTTTATCAATCGAGATATATGTTAGGGGGCGTTCAAGTACTGCGTAAGCATCGCAGGGGAAAGTAGACTTATTTTTGCTGACAAGGAGTAAGGGGGGATATTAACAATGGCTACGTAAAACAGAGAGCGACGGGCAAGAATGGCGCTGTGACCAAATCACCCTAAATGGACACATTATAATTAAAAGTGTCAAAACGTGCACTTAAGAATCTTGGTCATTAGATTTAAAATGCTTAGAATTTTTTATAACTATAATAATTATTGATGTGTTCACTAATACCAGTCATACTATTTTTATAAGTTTAATTAAATGAGAATTAAATTATTTTTTATATAATTTTACCATTTTTCAATTTTTACCTGTTTAGTACATAAAACTTAAATTAATTTACAACAGTTTTAACTATGCATATTTCGCACTGATAATTAAAATTTTTAGGTTAATATTTACTAGAAATGTATTAAATGCTTAAAAAATAATGGTTATTTCCGTGAAAAAAAAGTAATAGACAGTCGTCAATTATAACGTAGGCATGACGGTGAGGAGGAGGGTCTGGCGTTTCCTTATTTTTTCTTACAAAGGGGAGGAGGGGTTCAAAAATGGCCTAAAAGATGCTCACGTAATACTCAAATTCCCCCTTACTCTGAAGGTGAACAAAGATTGTTTGTTATTTTTATAATCAAATTGAAATAAACACCAAAAATATTTTAAGTGTTTTGATTCCTTAAAACTATAACCATTTAGGGAGGAAAACAGTCCCACCTAATCAAAGTAAGTCAACGTTCATATTAAAAAATAACCAAATCCCAAACTGAATACTTATTATTTATATCTTGATCAGAAGGAAAACACTTCGTGACTGTAAGGCATCTATTCTCACACGAGTCTTTTAAATGTTCCGTATGGAGTGACCCGCAATATACCTTATGCCGGTTGGTTCCATCTTCCCAATCATTATAATTCCATCATTAGGAAGAGGCCTTGACTAGGATGTAGCACGCTTCTAGTTGGCACCTCAGGCGTGGTGCTGGTGATAAAATGTTGGTATGAATTCTTCCCGACAACAGCTAACACCAGCCTCGTACATGAACACAATGTTACTCACTGCAATATGGGCTTATGAAACAATAGCAGGTGCTGGAGTATTATCGGTTTTATATTCATCTGGATCGAGAGTTTGCTATTCACTGTGATTAAAGTACATAATGTTATTATTAATTCTTTTGAAATCCTTATATATACTTTTGATAAGCCCGTTTCCGGTAATAGAAATTACCAGAAATGACTGGACAGATTTTGACAAACGAACACTCATTTTAACGGTTAAGAGTCTAGGACTTCGGGAAACATAGTTGTTTTCTACGAAAATCCAATTTTCAAAGAAAATTATCAGTTTTTCATTATTTGTTTAATCACCATGGAAACCGTTATTTGCTACATGGCTGTAAAGCTCTAAATAAAATATACCTATTTTGCTAAAAAAAAAACCTCAATCTTTATTTGTTGGTCCAAACACATCACAATTTTCTCTTTAGATGAATGTTTATCTTTAAATTAATATTTCTCTCTTAATGCTGGTCATAACACATCTAAATTGAGACGCCTAGACTGGGGAAACATTTTTTATTGGAATGTTGTTATTGTTAATTCGCATTTAAATAAATAATATTAACATTTTTTTATCGGAATTTTGGTATCGTTAATTGGCATTTAAATCATTAATATTGAGCATAATTTGAAATTTAAAAGGTTAAGTTAAATTCGTGAAAATATTGTCTACGTTTTGTTTCGTGCATGATAAAATGATGTTTAAATATGTTTTAGTATGTATTACACGCTCAAAACTAATAAAATGATAATGAATAATTTTAAAAAAATAGCTGTTTTAACTATCTAAGTTTTATTTTTGGGTTATTATTTTATTTTTCAAATAATGGGTTTTGATGTTCATTTTAACAAATAGTAACACATTACAAATACATAAATTAAGCTATGTTTCAATTTTACCGCTTAATTTTGAGGGTATGATATTTAAAAGTAATGTTTTGTGTACCCCATCTATATTTTCACAATCTTACAAATACATAAAGTTCAGTTAGGTTTTCATGTTGATACTTATTTTGAGGGAATTATATTTCAAAGTACAGTCATGTTTTGTGTGCGACATCTATATTTTCACATTCTCTCTCTATCTGACACTCTTTCTCACGCTCCCATACACTCTTTTACACACTCTCTACCCTCTATCTCTCTCTCACACACAGACAAACATACACACACACACACACTATAACACACTCTCGCCCATATAATTTTCTCTTAGTCTCTCTTTCTCACACTTTATTCCTCTCTCTCACACACTCTCCAGCCTCACATAGACTTTTAAACAAACAATTTCTCTCACATTACCTTTATTATACTCTCTCTCCTAAGGGCTCACTCAAAAGCTGTATCTTTTTCAAACGCTCTCTATCTCTCAAGCTCTACCTATCAAGCGCTCTCTATTCCTCAAACGTTCTCTATTTTTCAAGCGCTCTCTATCACTCAAACGTTCTCTCTCTCTTTCAAACGCTTTTTCTCAAACCCACGCTTTCTCCAACTCCCTCTTTCTTAAAATCCTTCTCTTTCAAACTTCCTCCAAATCACTCTCCTCTTTCTATCTCAATCTCACTCTTTATCTCAAATTCCCTAAATCCCTCTCACTCTCTAAATCACTCCCACTATATCTCAAATATCTCTATCTCAAACTCACTCTCTCTCTCTTTCTCTCTCATATTCCCTCTTTCAGTTTATATCGCTAGCTCTCTCTCAAACATTATCTCTCGTAAAATATTTCTAGCTCTCTCTCACTATGATTTTCTCTATTTAAATTCATTCCTCCCTTTCTAATCTTCTCTCTCACATTCCCTTACATTCTCTTTCTTTCACACAATATCTCTACCAAGCTTTACTCTTTCTCTTTCTCACATACACAAAACCACGCTATTTCTCACACACTTTATCACGTATTCACCCTCACATATTTTCTTTCTCTCTTTCATACACTCTCTCACTTTCTTTCACACACACTCTTTCTCTCCAACCCTTTTTATCTCTCACACACACACTTTCTCTCTAGCCTTCTTCTCTCAGTATTTCTCTTTCTAACACATACACATACTCTCAATATCACTCAATCACACTCACTTTATCTTTCTCAATTGCTCATTCTCAGTCTTTTACACTCTCTTTCTCCCACCTCACAATCACACTCACACTCACTCACAAACTTACACATGCATATGTGACATTCCGCGAAGCAGCTGTTGCAATAGGAATTGCTGATGATAAACAAGAGTGGTATGCTTGTCTAATAGAAATATCTGGATTATAAATGCTTCGAAACCTTGGAGAACTTTTTTCTTATATAGGCTGTTTCTACCAACCATAATCACCCTTGGCTCTGTGGAATTCATTTAAACATAACTTCACCGAAGATTTAATTGATGGGCATGGAACTGAAGCAGCAAAATATGTTGCTATCTACATAATAGATGAAATCTAACAATGAATATTCTTTCCTACGCTAAGCTCGGCTTGCCTACTCCACGCATTGATATATTACGCCAAACTAATAACCTTCATTCAGATGATCGCAAACAAAGAGGAAAAAGCTCACTCGCAATAATGAATCCCGAACAACGAACCGCTGTTGATGAAATTCTTCTTGCAGTGGCTAGAGGATAACCCCCCAAACTATTTTCTATGGAAGCACAAGAAGGATGGGGCATGCATGTACATCACCCAAATTGAGGTGCTAGTAAAATAAGTTTGGCCTAGGCATTAACTGGAATTGCATCACTACTTCTGGAATGTGAAAAAACAGTTCATAAGACCTTCAACCTTCCAATGCCCCTAACAGAAACGTCTGTATCATCCATTAAAGCTACTTATTCTCAAATAACTGCCCTGAAAGAATCATAACTAATATTCATTAATGAAACATCAATTCTACCAGCACTGGCCGTCAATTGCATTAATCGTCTTCCAAGGGACCTAATGCAGAACAAATCAACAATGAGTGGCACGATAATTGTTTTCAGGGGTGATTTCTGACACGTCCTTCCAGTTGTTCCTCATGGTAGCAAAGTTCAAATAATCTAATTCTGCATTCAGAACTCTAAAATCCGGCAACTTGTTAAAATTCTTCGATTGACCAATAACATGCATGCAAGCCCATCTCAACCGGAATTTGCCAAATGGTTGCTAAAACTAGGATCAAACCAAGTTAACTCTACCATTACAGATAATATAATCCGTATTCCAGATAATTTCGTCAGAAAAGAATCACGATACATTAATAATTCATGTTTTTGGAAACACCATAGAATGTAATTCCCAGGCCTCTATGTCTAAAGCAATTTTATGTCCTTTCAATGAGAACTGGGATAAAATAAACACAGAGGTCTTGAAGCTCATATATGGATCTAATTAAGAATACCTTAGCATTGGCTCTATCGAAAGAGAAGGTGAATCCCCAGAGAGTATACCTATAGAATATCAGCACTCTATAACACCATCAAGTATTCTACCTCATTGCTACAAAGTGTATAACCCAAATGGGTAGTAAGACGCGGTGCTAAGAATTATAATTATTCAATATCTAGAGCTTAAAAAAGTTGCAATTGACCGACATACATTGCAGGTGAAATTGATGACAGGGAAATACAAGGGACAAACAATATTTATCCCAGGATTTAACTCATTTCCATAGATAACAATATTCCATTCGTCTTGAAAAGAAAACCATTGCCAGTTCGATTATCCTTCGCGGTGACTATCAACAAGACCTAAGGTCAGACATTCAAAAATCTCGGCATCTATCTATCTATCCATCCATCTATATCGATGCGTGTTTACCAATAGTCAGATATATATGTTGCATTAAGCCATGTTTCTTAAGCTCAAGATGTATTATTATTAGCACCGCGTCTTACTATCTGTTTGGGTTATACGCACTTACGCTAATGTAAAATGGTAGGGTGGTTGTAATATGAAATGGAGGACCTACAGTTTAACGTGGAATCCGAACCACGGTGGAGGCCAGACATTCCTCACATTATTCACAAGTTGTGATTAATACACGTTTTGTCAGAGGTGAAGGAAGGGTTTGGTAATCAGATAAATCTGTGCCGGGACCGGGGATTGAACCCCGGACCCCCAGCACAGAAGTCTTACACCTTACCCCTAGACCACCAGGACACTGTGTCAAGATGTAAACATCAAGATAGAACCTACTACGAGTCAGGGGCAAATACCTGGACACGAGGGATTTTTTACAAGAAATTTTCTTTGCAATGAGGTTTTAATTTAGTGTACACTAATCAATGTATCTACTCTGTTTAGTAGTTTAATGTGTTTGTTATTCACTTTAATAGTAATAATCAATGTATGTGTCAATGTGTAATCCTTAACAAAAATGTGCTATTATTCTCCTCTGTACAGACATCCTTTGTTTACACCACCTTGGGAAAATAGGCTAGTAAACTTTAACATCAATTGCAAAATTTTCTGAACAATCCACTAGATTATGTATATTTGTAAGAATACTCCATTGCCTTTTTTTTTACAGTAAATACTACTTATTGTGTGGATATGACATATAGTTTTGAATTTGTTTGGTATAGAACAAAATACTAGTAGTTCTGTGAACAGTAGACTTAGAGCTAAAATATCTACAAACCATTTTAATTACTTTAATCAATCTCATTATTTATTAATTCAAATTATCAGACATGGGTTAACCCACATGCCATATTTTGTATTGCTACTAAAGCTGATTCTAATTGGTCCTTAAAGTCTAGGAAAAACTATGTGACTCAAGATCAATTGCTTGGAATTCTAAATTTAAATTGCCTGAGATAAAATAATAAACAAAAAACTTTTCAATCGATTAACATATTGAAAATTATAAACAGATTTAAAAAACTATGTACAGTAAATTACATACATTGCTCAGCCTAGGTTTCGAAAAATATCCCTATTAAATTTGTTTAAATTTTGTCTAGACATCCTAAAGTTATTGCATAGAAAATATCTAGACAGAGAGACAGACTGCCATATGGTCTAGTTAAAACGGAGCCTTGGTACCCTCGGGCAATTATTGGAAAGTCAACTCACATAATATTTTAATTTTTTCTCATGAAGTCACTTTTTTTAGTATGATTGATATATCCATTCGGTTAGCTTCTGAAAATATGGTAAGGTAGCTTTGAAAATTTATCCTTGACATATATCGTAATACTGGATCTTTAACGTAGTGTGCCACTCTTATATTGACTGAGATATCAAACGAGTCTACTTACATTTACAATTTTCTTTTAAATACAAAAACATTGTAATTACGGTTCTAATATTACTTTATACACCTCATAACCGAAACCATAAGGTTATGTGTGCTAGTAAACCTTAGAGCCAGTGTAATGGCTATTATAGATTTTTTTAAGGGCCGCGTGTTAAAAATCGTTCGATTTATACGCTTATGTAACAAATATGCTAATGGTTTTAGGGATGAGGAAGGTTATATTTGGAGGAAATGTATCCGAATTTGCGATAAGGAAGTTTATAAAACAATTGCTAGAAAAAACCTTAGTACACCCCACCAAGATTATAAGCTCTATCTCCCCTTTACCGGCAGTCTAGTCTACTGCAAGAGTAGCGTCCTAAACAATGCGGCCACTGAAGTTGCTATTTTCATAGCCGATAATATAAAATAAACACAACAACCCTGTCACTAGGCATTTTGATGTCACTGAGTAATAGGTGTATCAGCCACTTTCATTACAATATCATTTAGGTACACGAAGGAATTGAACTCAGGGTCCTTAGATCATTAGGCTGACGTACTGCTGACTTAATTTGTTGGAAAACAAGGCTTATGTAACGTCTTGGGAAAGCAAAATTAATGAAAAAAATGTCTCCACTTAATCCATTTAAAGTCTCAAATTGTAAACAAAAAGTCAAATCACTCAAAATTGGAAAGCAGGAGTTAGAATACATAGAGAAGTTCAAGTACCTGGGAAGTCTGCTCACAAAGGATGCCTCCTGCACTAAAGAAATTAGGTCGAGGATCACCATGGCCAAATAAGCTTTCAACAAGAAGAGGTTGCTACTGACTAGCAAGTTGAGTTTGGAATTGTGAAAGAAACTAATGAATTGCTACATTTGGAGCATCGCACTGTATGTAGCAGAAACTTGGACTCTAAGGAAGATGGAAAATAAATACTTGGAGAGCTTTGAAATGTGGTGATATAGAATACTTCAGCAGATCAGGTGGACAGACAGGGTGAAAAATAAAAAAGTCCTAATAAGAGTGAGCGATAAGAGAACCATTTTGGATGTGATTTTTTGGCCCAAAGTAAACTGGATCGGGCATATCCTTTGAAGGAACTGTCTTCTTAATGACATCATAGAAGGAAAATTTGAGGAATATAGTAGCTTAGGAAGGAGGAGGATTCAAATACTAGATGACTTGAAGAAAAGAATACGATTTTGGGAGCTTAAATAGGAGGCAGAGGACCAGGTGCATTGGTGGTTTAGGTTCACAAACAAAAGAATTGACCTGTCGTAAGAGAGAACACCTAATTATAATCTCACGTTGTATATCTTGGAGTTATTAGAGGACACATTACCTTCGTGCGCTGCATCGAGTTCTTTGCAGAGTTTCATTTATATATCGACAAATAAGTATTCTTTTGTCCTCATATGGTGATTGACAGGGAGAGTTTCACATCGTCTGGGATTATGTTGGATATTTTCAGGCAGGCGTTGACCTCGTCAGCTCTAGTGACTCAGAATTAACTGTAAAGTTTTTCAGAATCCTCCTGAGAACAATACGGTAAAGCCTCCTATGACTACATTGCTTCATCTGAGATCTATCAGAGTTATATTTATATATTTAATTGATTTCTTATGTTACTTGTATTCTCATTAAAAATATTAGAGATAATTTTTGCAATAATTTTGATGTGAAACTTGCTTCCTCCCTATGTTGCACATGACAATTTTGTCATTAGAAAAAATTAAAGGTAATTTAAATGTTGCATACGCTATTCCGACCCCTTTTAATAAATTAGCAGCTCTACCCGAATGCCGCATGCAATGTTCTGACCTCTTTAAAAAAAACTAGCGCCTATACTCGATGAAGCCACTAAAAGGCAACACATACCTCAAACCTGTGGTTAGTAAAGGATTAATAATTAATCACAAAAGTATTTCCTCTACTTCCGGGCTTATCTTAAAAGAATACACTTCCTACAGGATCTCGATAACTTTATAAGATTGTATGTATAGGGTAACATGTTTGGTGTTCAATAGAGTTTTTTTTATATTCAAAGTTTGTAATTGAATTGGATGGCCATTATTCGTCTCTATTAATTATCATCTATAGAATATACATCCTTACGAATTGTCAAGATGACTCAAATCCTTCAAGATCTTGTCTGAGAGGGACCTTTTAATTTTGTTAGTTTGGCTCAACCCGCATTAAAATATCTTAATTGAAGTCCAAAGTTTCTACAGATTAATAGGTTCCAATTTTATGTTTAATATCATCTGACATAATTTTCCTGTGGGCCAACCAAAGTAGGAGTGGATCTGTCACGTGAAAAATATCAGTATGAGGGAGAACAAATATCTGAGCGAGGAAGAAGAGTGATACAAAACGACTTTTTATATAGTACTTTTCAACCGTGAGCCATCCCCTCGTAAGATAGTCCCAGTGCTTTGCAAACTAATTAGTAGGATCCGTGGGTTACTTCGTTCACAGTACTTAACTTTTGAAGTGAAGTTGGACTTTTGACGACATGGAGCTGGATTTTCAAATAAGAACACACTGTGTTTTTCGGGTGTATGATTTATACTCGGGTGAATAAATCCACCTTAATTACTCCGGGGGCTCCCCAACAGAAACACCTTGCTTTCGGCACCGTAAATTCTTAATTTTCCAAGAATTACATGAAGTAACTTCATTGTAAGTAAACGTAATAGCAAATGCATCTTCAATACACAATTTGAAGAAGATTGCTAATGGTGTTTAGCATGGGCTATTAGTGACGTCAAGTAAATTACTTGTTGTAAAATATACACATAGTACATTTTTGAGATGGAGATTTAAATGAATAACACCTTGAATAATACCTACTGAAAATATTAGTTTCATTGCTCGAGTTAATACCAAACGTCCCTTGATCACTGCCATTAGTGTTTTAACTACGCACTTACCTGACGTATATGATGAAACTTCACAGCTTCACATTAATATGGGGATAGAAAGATTGTCCATCTACAAAGCCCAAGAACAGACCATTGCCGAGCAACCTCCATCGTCGAAATGCCGTCTACGGTATTTGGGATATCCGTCATGCCCGTCAACGTGGCTCTTTGAAAGTTCTTGAAAATATTTTGAGGCACGCATAGAAACGATGGATTCAAAAGTTCGTATAAGCTGTGAACCATGTGTTTATTTACACTTTAATGCAATTTTATTGTGGGTCGATATTTGAATCCAGAATTTTCGATCTATCATTGAATCTTTATTGTCAGCTCTGTTTTTTTCCTGAGGTCATAAAAATAGCTGAACAAGTGGCAGTCCTCGATTTTGCCATTCCGCGTTGAATATAGGACACTTTTATTGCCTTTAATTCACTGCTTAGCTCCTTGAATAAATAAACCATTTTAAAATAGCTTACAAAATTTCTAGATAAATTAGATATATAATTTTAAAAATTAACAAATTCAAACCTATTCAGAATTTTTCTATCTATTCGAACATGTAAGTAAGGAAGGAAGCTCCTTTATAAGTATATATTAATTCAAAACACCCAACAAATCTAAAATATGGTTTCTCTTTGGCTTTACTATTTAAATGTATTCTTCATATACTCCTTGGATTTGGCGATCAAGATATACAGATAAATAGTTATTTCTACATTCAATAGGATAATTTAGCATTGATCACGCGTTATAGTACAAATTATTTAAGAAAATACATTTTTCTGGGTTAACTCGTTTGATTAATAGCGTGAAACCTTCCCGGTGAAATTATACATCATATAAAAAAAAAGTATCTCAATCTGTTAAGTGGTTACAGAGATCTTAGAAACGGGCATACAGAGAGAAATCCAGTTTTATAAGTAGTATAGATATGAGAAAGGATGTACGATTTTGCTCAACAATTATTTTACCATGGTATCTAAATTTGTTTGATAAATATGAAGCTATACTCGAAAAATATCAAAATATATTTCAACCAAGGACCTACACTAAGTCCCAATGTCTAGTTATTTACTATTAGTATAGCTGGACGAACCCGTATGGAATTAGTAAAATATGTTTGTCATACCCATACAAAGTAAAATCCATAACCCCCTAAATTAGCTTTCAGATACTTCAGCAAATTTGCCAATTAAACTTTATTTAAATGGTTATGGTAAAATTGTTATAGAGTTTAGATACTAAAAAAATTAAAAGTAATAAGATCACATGTGTGTTAGAGTATTTTAGAGCCATGAATATTGATTCTCGTTGGACCTAGAGTGCTCAACCATTCACATTTTAATAGTGATAGGGCCAAAGTATTTTAAGAATGCATTCGGTTAGAAAGAGGTTGTAAAATAACCACATAAAATAATTAGAAACTACCCTTAGTGAATACGACAGTAATACAAGCTATATTACAGCCTCCAGTGTAAAATTTGAAGATAAAGGACTAATTTGAAATAATTAATATAATTGTACATGCTAGTACACACCATTTTGTAACCAATGAGCTTTGAAAAATTGAGCTTTGTTTTTAAGAGTATTTTCATAAAATAATTCATCTGAATAAACATAAATACATATTTCTCTGTTTAGGGGATTTACACTTGTTATTTACTTAAGCCAATTATATAGGCTGTGCATTATATTCCCCTCACTAAAACTTGTGTTCTAAAAAGTATATTCTTTTAATTAAAAAAAGTACACCATACAGTATATGTTATTAATAAAACCTTGAAGATGTCAAAATGTTATCAAACCCTGTTAGTTACACACTATATTCTATATAAAAACCTTTACTTTGTGCAGTGTATTCTATAGTTAAAACCTGATAGACACTCAGTGTATTCTCATAATCAAACCCTGTTAGTCAAATACTATGGTACATTATATATTAAAAACCTTTAATATACACAATATATTTTGCAAGTTTACCCTTGGGCTACAAAATTGTATTCTAGCCTTAAAAGAATATGCATTCAATCAAAACCTGTAGGCTTTTCAGTACATTATTCTAATGAATATATTTAGGCTACAAATTATTTCCTCCAAATCGGCACATGTAAGCCACAAATTATATCCTCCCAATCAACACATGTAGTCCAGAATGTATATCCTTCTAATCAACACATGTAGAGTACCAAATTAACCCTCATAATAAAAACATGTAAGTTATGAATTTTATACCGCAAATCAACATATGGAGGCTACAGAGTATGACCTACTAAACAACACACGTAGGCTACAAAGCATATCCTCCTAATCAACTTATGTAGGCTACAAAGATTATCCTCCTAACCCAACACATGTAGGCTATAAATTATATTCTCCTAAACCACACATATAAGCTAAAGAGTATAACCTTCTAATCAACCCATGTAGGCTACAATGTATATTATTTTCCTAATCAACACGTGTAGAATACAAAGTGTATCCTCCTAATCAATACATGTAAGCTATATTTTACATACTCCCAATCAACACATGTAGGCTGGACAGTATATCCTCCTGATTAATAAATGTCAGATATACAGTATATTCGCCTAATCCATACATGTAGACTACACAGTGTTACGCCCTCTCTGTTACCTTATAGTAATAGGCCACTAAAAATACTACAAGGAAAGGAGGGAGTAAGCTAACATACAAAATAATCGAAAATAGCATTAACCAAAGTTAAAAGTGAGAATAATAGTTTATTGAAAAATATGACAATAAATCAAGTGGCCTTAAGGGTCAACCTGTAGCTGTAGTTGGAAAACATTGTGCAATAGATAGTTTAAACGAGAAACAAAGGAATAAAAGGATGAGTCAAATTGACCATGTTTACTTTAAATAGTAATAGAAAAAAAAAATTTTACACAAGGTAATGAACAATGTATAGCTTTATGAGCCCTAGTTTTTTGTTGTTAAGAAAATGTCTGAGCTTCTAAAGACAAAAATTGACATATAAACTGAAACTGTTATGTTACTACAAACATTACATTTTAAACAAACGCAAGAGTTCGGCTTCAGACCCTAAGTCGAATCTCTCGCGGGAATACTTGAAATTGCATCATCAAAGTCTTTCAGAATCGCAGCATAAATGGCAACCAACAATGGTTATTTAATTAATATTCGTTTTAGAAGACCTGGCCAAATTTAAAGTTAAATTTAAGACAAACAGCAAAATGTACGTTACATAAATATTAGAAAACAAAAGAATAAATTTAAATTTTCTTAATTTAAATTTAAATGCACCTCAACAAAACTTAGTTGTGTACGAACGTCAATTATAAAATATTTACAAATGAATTAAAGAAGCAAGCGCCTAAGAGGCGACACCAAAATAATAGATTTTGAAAGAAAAAGTTATCTATAGAAATACTCATATTTCAACCAAAAATTTTAAGTTTATCTATGACGTCAAAATTTTAGAATCTTAATTTATATGACCTGTAGCTTCAATATTTAAATGAGAATAAAGAAGATTTACACAGTTTTACAACTTTCCTGGTAGAGTGCATTTTCGGGAAAAATCGTCTCCTGACGATATCAAATATTAACATTCCATACAAGTATCAAGAGTCCACCCATGGTGGTGCCGGTTTCAATAGTCCACCCTTGGTGGTGCCGATATCAATAGTACACCCTTGGTGGTACCGAGTCCATAGTCCATCCTCGGTGGTGCCGATATAAATAGTCTACTCATGGTGGTGCCGAGTCCAATAGTCCATCCTTGGTGGTGCCGAATCCAATAGTCAATGTTCTCATCAGTACCGCCATATTATATAGCGTCTCGTTGCCAAGGGATGCAAAGGTGGGAGAAGTTCAAACTAGCCGGTGACGTCACGTTGGTATACCGCTGCCATCGCTTGGACACGTACACCATTACTCTTCCCGCTCTCAAATTGGTCATCGCGTCTTCATCAAGATCACACCAGGTTTGTTGTTAGTGATCTTTTTAACTGGAGTCGCTGATGACGCAGGTGATCAGGCGATGATTTGGTGGTGGGTTCCACCCATCGCAAGAGGGTGGTTAAGTCCGAGCCCACGTCTAGAATGTTGTACTGGTAGTCACCCATCAGACACTTGTGACCAGGCAGACCGGAACATTAGCTGTTGAGACACCACGGAAGATTTGCCCCACTGGTCGAATTAGGACGTGTTGAAGTTAGGCCAGGCTTTAAGGCTGTGCTAGCCAGAAGATTCAGAGGGTAAGTACATGAGCAATTTATATAGAAGAGAGTTGATAGTGTATAATGATGTTTGTATATAGCTTGAAACTACATGAAACCAGAATATAGAAGAGTTCTATTCCAAGAGGTATATGTAAATGTCGACGTTTTTCGGAGTGGTTAGTATGGATCGAAAGAGAATTTATGCTTGTAGGTTAACATGAGGGGGGGGGTGGTTGCTTTATTGTAACGTACTAAACTAGTACCGTTACAACAGGATATTCTTACAATAAATATAATTATAGTTCATTCTTACGATCTCTTTAAGTAGTGGAATCATCCATCATATATTTGGAATGTTTGTAAATACATAAATATGTACTCATGGTTAAAATTAGATAAAAAAATATATAATGTTATTGTTTTGACCTATGGATTTGCTCGCATTAAAAATACATCAACACATTCGACAACTTCAAAAGCTAGAAACGAATTAAACTTATTCGAGAGAAGAGTTTTATGTCTTTACTAAGATTCACAAATAAACACTGATTCACCCACATTCTTTCCCCCTCCACAACCTTGCTCATATCACTTGATAATTTTTGTAAACACAATAACAGCCGAGATGAATGTTCACTGCCTACAACAGCCTTTTTAGACACTACTTCACTCGCTGATGAGCTAGCTTAATGGTATACAACCTACCATGGTCCCCTGAAAAATAAGGAGTACAACAGAAGAGGTCCCGTCTCGTCCCGATGAGTCCTTTATGAGTTTACTGACAAGAGCCAAACAAACAGACAAAAACTCCAAAAATAGTTTATTTGTTATCCTTATCGTGTATACTACCCAAAAGAAAAGGAAAACTCCACAAAATTCGAGTGCGCATACAAAGCTTAGTGTGTTACTATATGCATATATTTACTATCTAATAAACAAAAATAATTAATTTGAAAGAAGCATTCAATAGTAAGTTCCCTATCACACCAAATAAATATTTGCTTTTGATTTAGCACCAAGAAACAAAACTAAATAGAACTATTTCACAAGCAACAGCCTAAAATGAAGGAAAACATACATACATTTAAAACACAAATGCAATCGCGCTAACAATGGCTTTCTTCCTTGGAGGCATTGTTGCAATGAACATAAAAATAATTGGTTTAAATCAACTAAAAAGAAAGAAAACTAAATACTTTAAATCTAATATTCATGGAAAATCATAAACTAATTGAAAAAGTAAATAATTTATGACACAAATTCAAGCATAGGAATCATGAATCTCTTACAAGTAGGCACTGTTGTATTTGAGGCCAAAATAAATAGTTTAAATTTATTATCGAGTAAATAAAACTAAATACGCAAAATTTACACGCAAAATAAGAAAATAACTAAAATAATCATTAAATCTAAAGCACAAATGCAAGCTTGCTAATAATGGCTTTATTATGTGAAAGCATTGTTGCAATGAACATCAAAAGCTTTAGTTTGAATATAATATAAAAGAAACAAAACAAAATTAAATTAATTTACATGAAAAACCATAAAATAACTGAATATATACCTAAATTTAAGACGCAAATGCAAAAACAATAAATTATATCTCTTACGTACCAGAACTGTTGCAATGAGTAATAAAAGACAGTTTATAATTCTCATAAAACAAAACAACTGAATAAACACATTTCCCAGTCAAAGTAATAAAATAACTGAATATATACTTATATTTCAGGCGCAAATGCAAGCACATTAAAAGTTGCTCTCTTACGTAGAGGCACTGTTGCAATAAACACTATAAGACAGACGCATTCTCACTCTTATACTATAGTCACTACATTTAATTATAAATAGTTTTATTTAAATTATAATTTCACACTATACAGTACAATATGCATTGTTTATTATTACTAACATATGAATATAAACTTAGCCTTATGTATGTTGATCAAAGATCAAATGACAGGTGACGGTTTACTTGTGTGTATTTTTTATTTGTGAACGAAACAATATTTTTACCTTCTAATGTGAATGTTTAAAATGACTAAAAACATAATTCCAAAACAATTGTTGCCAAGGAAATTTATAATATGCTTGTTGATATTTACAAACCCCTCTTTGCCAAGGAGAGTTACAAAGAATATGTTTGCATTACAAGTTAATATATTTTATTTGTTACATATCTAAAATGCAGATGTAGCTACAGTAAAATTCAGTTTATTCGACACTGCTCTGCTCGCAGAAGACATGGTGTGTTGGTGTCCGTTCACCGTAGGAATTGTTTTCTGAAAGGCCTTTTTCACTACTAGAAATCTATTATATAGTTGGATATTGGTAGGAAAAAAGACCTGTCGGAGAGTAATTCCTACCGTGAATGGAGTATATATAGCTCACTATGTATTCTTAAATATAAGGAATATAACAAAAGACGGCCCATCTAGATCCGATATGAGTTTACTGGAAACAAATAAAATAACTGATTGAATCGAAAATACCGGCAGATTTAGAGTTTATTATATGTATGGATATGTAATAGTGACAAATTAGTTCAAAAGTTAAAAAAAAAAGTTCCTGTCCAGAACACACTCTTCAAATAAATAAATACACTATGATGTATGTATTTAAAAGAAATGTATAAACAACACGTTTAAATAAACTTATTTTAGATAACAAATTAAGGTGATGGTCAAGCAATCATGACTTAATCTGAAAGCTCGGGGTTTGAACCTGATTCTGTTTAATGAGCCTTTTTTCAAGTCGTTGATAATCAGCACAGGCCATAACCCTTACCAAAAATAAAATCTCGCTGCGGGCTATCAGCATAATCACACTGATGGAACAGGAATGTGTAAATAGAGTTCAGAGGAAATGTACTGTAGTACCATTGACACGAAGGGAGGGAAGGAAACTAATTAATAAATACCACTTTAGTACATGCAAATGAGATGTGAAACCTGACCACACCATTAACATCACTTTATATAAGACTAGTTTGACGCCTTTGTTCGCATGCCTACTGGCGTGGGTGAATAGTATTATTAAAAATTAATTTAAATTAACTTCACAGAATGTCAGCAGAGTTTAATTTGGCCTTCACTTTAGGCCAAATAACTATAGGCCAATTCATATGTACCCGAAATTTATCACTATATCTCTTATTTATATTTAAACCCCTTAATACATTTCCTGGTGAAAAATAAATCCACAAACTTTTAAACCTTATTCGACATAGAAACAAAAACTAAACTTTCCTTTACCTAGAGTGTACTTTTTTTTCGCAAGCTTGGCTGGGTAGGATCTCGATTTATTTTAGGTTAGGTTGAGTGTGATCTGAGCGGGTCGTTGTAAGGGCGAGGGTGGTAGCCCTGCATGTGGAGATACGGCGGTGGGATGGAAGGGGGTGATTGAAGCTGGCTAGGGCTGGGGAAAGGGGAGGTTTACAGGGGGTCAAGTCCCTCGGGGGCTATGTCTGTCTGTCTGTCTCTCCGAGTGTCGAGATATAGTGGTGACACACTATTAGGGGTTGCAAGGGAGGCCTTTGGTCAGGTTAGGTCAGGTTTAGTCTTGGTGAGGGCTCGTTGTGTTGAAACAATAGAGGTAGTAGATTAGCTGATATAAATGTCATATTTTCTTTTAACAATGACTATCAAACAAGGATAGTAGATATCAACTAGATTTTTTAATATAACATAATTATATATAAATATATATAACTGTATATATATATATGTAAATATAAATTCGTCAACAAATACGGTCGCATTTTATCTAAATTTTGCTTTATCACAGTTTATGGAAATCTCACAGCTCAAATTTTAGTGAGTACAATTTGGCTGGTATTCTAAATTTTATTTAAAAGTATAGTTTTCGAATACACTTTCCAAGCTATTGCGTGTAAGATAACATTAAGCATACAGTACTTTCTCAAACCCTTGAAAATAAGTAATAAATATAATGCACTTTCCATTGGTAAGGAACTTTGGAAAATTCTACTTTAAAATAACTACAACATTATACTATTGTATCAGTTTAATAATAATAATAGTAATAGTAAAATCTTATATTATAAAAGAGTTACATAGCTATGTATGTATATATAAACGAAAATTTTTCTGTTTTGCTATGAAAACTATCATGCAATTTGTAGTATAATATATTTTAGTTTTCGTCAGTTAATCTACATATTATAAACAAGTTTACTAGTATCATTGCCAAAACTATTATCATAATATATTATTTAATGTTCCTATGAAAACTACCATGAGCAGATGCTGAAATAAAATTTGTAATTTCAGTTTGACAAATTATACTAAAACTAATATTATATACGCCTATTCATACATTAAGTCGTGTTATTTAAATCGATCACGCTGGATGGATAATATCAATACATATAAAATTATAGTAATATTTTAGTAAAATAATATAATATTCATCCATTTCAGTAACCACGTGGTACAACGCGCTACACTTACAGTAAACTAGACTGCTGATGACGGGGAGATCAAGGTTCAAATTTCGGTTAGGTGTAATGAGGGAGGAGGGGGGGTTCCCTAAATATGTGTCCACTCTACCTCCATGAAAATGTGAATACACTTCGTCTTAATATGACTTTCCTCGTCCCTAAGACCATTAGCGTAATAATTATTTATTATTATTATTATTATTATTATTTAGCACCACGTCTTACTATCCGTTCGGGTTATACGCTTTAAGTACTAATTACGTTAATGGATTAGGAATTAGGAAGGTTGAATTAGAGGAAGTGAGCCCACATTTGAGTGGAGGAAGACTGGAAAACCATTTAGGAACCCCCCCAGTTCACCTGACTGAGATTCGAACCTCGATCTCCCCGTCCTCAGCAGTCGAGCTCAACACGACAAGCGCGTTAGCTGACTACGCCACCGAGGCAGGTCGTAATTAGTACATAAGCGTATCACCCGAACATGTAATAAGACACGGTGCTAAAATAAACTCATAGTCTAGCACAAACAAAAGTTGTAAATATTACTTTACAACCGAATTATACTACAGCTTGTTTGTACTTACAAATACACGTTCAAAATATTTTAATATGTGGATATTTAAAAACAAATTAAATAAAACTTAAATATATGAATGTAACTACAATAATACTCTGAAAATTTAATATAATAAAATCCGTGACCCTTGAACTTTGTTCGTCAATGTTCTAACCACTGAGCTATCCAGGAATCGTCCCATGCCCAGGGTCATTATTCAATCATATTTTAAGGCAGAGTCTATGATGTACGTGCGGAAATCGTCGGCTACAAAGGGCACGGGACGATTCCTGTATATCTCAGTGGGTAGAGCATTGGCGTACTAAGCCAAAGGTTCGTTTTTGAGCTGACTGGTTATCATTAAATATTGTAATGGGCACTTTTACTCCAAACATCTCAAATTTGAAGTTTTGTAGAAAGATTGCTTCTTTGGTTCCTTCACTGAGAGACATATAGAGACACGCATTGTAATAGCTATGTTAATAATTCCCGTCATCACGATAATACTTCTTTTCATTATCAAAGTAAAACATTTGTTCAAATGTTGCATTTCTTAGTGTAAGTTAGCTTGCATGTATGTCAAAAAACTAATCCAGCTTTTTATAAGATGTTTCTTATGAGGTTTATTTGTGTGTTCTTGTGTAGACGTCAGATTTTCAAAACAAAAAACCTAGAAACTTAAATCTGACTTAAGAGAACCTGAGTTTTTTGAACGTTTTTGTTTTAGTAGGATCACATCAATTGCGATACTGACGACTGAAACTATATGAACAACGTATTTTTGGGAAAATATAATGTTTAATATGATATTAATAGATTTTTATCTAACTTGAATCACCAAGTAAAACTATTCCAATTCAAAAATCAAAGGATAAGTTACAAAAGATATTTCAATTAAAAATTTAAGGAGAAATTAGTAACCCTTAGAGAAAATTGATATATCTTAAATATTTTAAGAAAAAGGACTAAAATTGTTTAGCACCTCGATTTACTAACCCTTCGGGCTATACGCTTATGTAACAATTACGCTAATGGGCTAGGAATAAGAAAAGTTGAATTTAGAGGAAGTGCACCCCCATTTGAGTGGAGAGAGCGGAAAGCCATTTTGGAAAAACCCACCTCAGTACACCCGAATGAGACTCAAACCTAGACTAGTCTACTGTGAGAGTAGTGTCTTAAACTATGCAGCTACCGAAGTGGGTGGGATACAATTAAACTTGTATAGTTTTGAATGTGACACACCAACCTTTGATTAATTATAATGCTCAAATTTTTAGTTATAACTGCAAATATGATCTATTTGTATTTATTCTCGAGTATAGGGTACTAAAATACAGATACATCTAGAAGAAACCTATTGGTTTTTATAGTGGCTTTTTTTACTAACATTGTAGGTAAATGTGAAACAAAAAATATAGATAGCTAAAACTTTAAAAGTGCTAAGGATAGCTTCATTAGGTGCACATTGTGCTTATTTTTAAAATCAATTACTAAAGAATATTTATTTCTACTTTTAGATAAATATTTAAAATGATGCCTTTGACCACAAAACCGCATATAAGCAATAATTATATTGATTCAATAAACTTCAAAACCAATAAAGATGGAATGATGTAACTTTATTAAACTCAAAGTAGGAATTTGGTGAAAAGGAAATTTTAGAAAATAAATTATACATGTTTATGGTCAAAATTGATTACTCTTAATTATATTATCAGTATTATCACTTAATAGGGGAAGGGTGGGTAAGCTAATTATTTCAATAAATCGAGTTCATATTGGATTATTGATACGAAATTTAGCATGGTGACGTATGCCACATTTATCCATTAAATTCTATTCTCAGTATCAAAAAAACTAAGTTGTTTGTATACTAAATTATTGTTTTCAAACTCTTGCAAGGTGGCCACTTTACCCGTCTATATATTTATGGTTAAATAATCCAACACTCTGTAACTGTTAATCGCTTATTTAGTACACATCCACAAAATGAGTTATATTTAGAATTTAATAACCAAACTCAAATTTATTTTGATAATTTTCCCATTAAAGTATTTATCCTCAAAAGTCACAAAAACGAATTAAAATCATCTTCATCGCACCCTGCGCAAGCTCGATGAGCCCACTTCTGGCATAAACAACAATGAACCCAATTGTCATTTGCTGCTGAATTTGAAAAATTGTCACTGCAGAACAAACATTCAACACCACCAACATCATCATCCTTTGTATTTTTTTTATTTGGTTTTACGTTTAGGTTCTTTAGAAAATAGCCTTCTATTTGAAAAATTTTCTTTTTGCTCAGCGTTATTTCTTCCAGTGGCCTTTGAAGCAAACAATTCATTTTTGTATGGGCTGCCTGTATGAATAGTTTAAGATCCCTTCTTTCTGGTCTGTGTGCGGATTTTTTGTTAAACCTTGGGAATAGGCTGCAGCTCTAGTGGACTTATGTTGAAGGAAGTTCCTGGCTGTGATTCATTTCGGGGGTCAGGTATCTCCTTTTGCCTTACGTATCTTGATAATTTAATAGAACTCAAATCATCTGCAGGCATAGGCAAATTTGTAGTTTAAGCAGAAGCATAATCTACTTCTTCAAATATATCAGGGTCCATTGGAACAATCCCGCATTTTCTGAAACCATTAATAGCTGTAGTTGGGGTAGTGGCACGAATATATATGCTTCACCAGAAAGTTTGCACACAATAAGTATTTAAAGGACCCATATAAGCAACGTCCAAAGGCTGTAGCTTATGGCTACAGTGAGGAGGTAAAGATAACACAGGCCCATAGCTCCTAGCTAGTTCAATAAAATCAAATTTTTTTGTGTATGCCATGTGTCCGTCTAAAATTAAAAGGACAGGATCATCAGTACTTGGTTTGGTGTGGTGCGTTGGAACCACTCTGTGAAAATGTCAAGTGGAATCCTGCCAGAACTATGACAAGTGAATACAGTTCCTGGTGGTGCACCATCCTAAAGTTCTGCTTTCATCCGGAATCGGAGAAGTATAAACTTTCCTCCTGCCGACATGCAGATTACAACTCTTAAGAAAACGCTTCTCTCAGCTGATGTCGGTGAGCAATCCTCTCTTCTGCCTTTGAGTGCTAGCACCTTCGAACATTTTGATCGAACTGTGGTCAACCTTGTTTCATGAACATTATAAATGCGACAAGGCCCAAAATATTTCTTTTCTTTAATGTCTTTCATAAGATTGAAGAACTTACTATTATTTGGGCGGTTAAAACCTTGTGCCCGGGCAGATGATGTAACTGTAGATCTTAGAGTTATTTCAGAGTGACATTTTTTGATGCCAGCTAACCAATACTTTCCTGCCATTAAAAAAAAATATGTTTCAGTTGGTTATTTTCATATAACTGGTAGGCTAAGGGTCTACAATCGAGCTGTGTCAATCCAAAAAATCTTTGTTCTATTTCAATTAAATAGTTCACGATTTCTTTTTCTTTTTCGTTTGAAATAACTGAACGAAAACAACCTAAAACCCTTTTTGTTTTCTATCGCATCAATTTTTTTATTCTTTACTCTTCTTCTAAACGTTGTTCTTGGGATACCAAAATATTTACTAGCAGTTAAAGAACCCATTTTTCCACTTCTAACAGCTTCAATAGCTTTCATCATTTCTTTAGAATCCCAACTTTGCTGACCAGTTGTTCTTGTGTAATTGGACGGCATTATTGTATCTGAACTAGTAAAGGAATACTATAGCCAGAAATACCACAAAACAACAGTAGCCTTATACTAATATTACTAGACTAATAAGAAAGCCAAATAAAAGCGTTGCAAATATTCTAACTACTATTCAATTTCAATCATCTCACAATTATTATTTATATTGTCGATGAGATTACTTCTCCCAACACTACCCCTCTGGCCTCTAAACAATGAGACTGTTCTAATAACACCTTTATCTTGAGATCTACCAATTAAAATAAAGCATTTATTTTTAAAACCTAAGCCCCTCTCAGTATTTTTAAAATGATCAAATGAGTTTGATATGTCTGTCTTAGATTATTTGATCACCAGTTTGGGTAGCTAATAATCCTAAAGGCTGTACAGAATAAATTTGGCAAAGAATTATGTAAGCCTACTATTATTACAGTATATAAGCAAGGACTGTTGTAATTTTTAACATGACTGTTATGTCAGTCAGGAAGCAAGGACGCGTGAAATATATTGGCTATGATGGGTTATCAGAAGTTAAAAACTCAGTCATATTCAATGCGAATGTTTACTAAATGTGATTTATCACCTTAGTCTTTTCCTTATTTTCCCATCGTGAATAAGGGTGCACGTTTTCTAAAGCTATAAAACCCCTTTGGAATTTGCCGTTAAATATTTTGTTTTTAAATAAACAAGTAAAAGTTTCATTTTACATAAGTGTGGCCTCATGATCTGAGTAATCACTCCTACAATATATGGTGTCTGGGAGGTCAGATTTCGAGTTTCTATTAGCTGTACCGAGGGTGGTATTTCATATGTGTTTTTACACTACTCCCCCACTTAAATCCGAATACATTAAATATAAACTATACCTTCCTCTTCCCTGCTCTGTTAGTTTAGTTATACCTGAACAACCAGAATGAGCACTAAAACTTTTCGCACAAAATAAATGTAAGCATTAAGTATCTGCTTTTCTTTATTCCTATTTTTATAAATTCAAATCTACACTAACCAATATATTGGTATAGGAAAATGTTATATAATAATTAAACTATCCAATATTCAGTCATAGATATAATTTATCTAATTAATGGATAAAATCAAAATTTAGTCTAGATTTAGCTCAGTCCTCACAGTTGTGTTATGGAAATAATATTCTCTTAGTAATTATTATTCGGGTGAGTGCTGTCACACAAACTTTCAAGGTCTGTACATATTATATTCTTATAAATAAGATTTGAGAAACTTGAAGAGCTGAATAATGATTCACTAGATAGTAAGCAATATTGATATGTGATAAAAATATGTGTAGTTTACCAATTTAATTTAAACATCTCAATTTCCACTCCCCACCTATAAAATTCATACCAATAAGTTATTAATTTTATTGTGATTATGATGATGATGATGATAATAATAATGATAATAATAATAATTATTATTATTATTATTATTATTATTATTAGCACCACGTCTTACTACCCTCCCGGGTTACACGCACTTATGCTAATGTGTAATGGTAGGGTGATTGTGAGATGAAATGGAGGACATAGAGTTTAACGTGGAATCCGAACCATGGTGGAGGCCTGGAATTCCACACATTCACAAGTTGTTATTAATACACGTATTGTCAGAGGTGAAGGAAGTGTTTGGCAAACAGATGCATCTGTGCCGGGACCGAGGATTGAACCCCGCACCCCCAGCACAGAAATATGACACCTTACCCCTAGACTGTCAGGTTAAATGAACGATATTCCCATGGCCAACAACGAGAAATACTGAAACGCCTAACTCAATAGAAAAGTTTCACGTGTGAACTTTACAAGAAAATATCGACCTCGGTTGTCTTGGAGTAAAGGGCTCTCTTCAGGGACCCGATGACCATTGGTTCAAACCCAGCTGGAGTCGACGAATTTTTCTTGAGTGATTACAATCCGTAGAACATCTTCCTTCGGAGGGGAAGTAAAGCCGTCAGTACCATGCCAATTGTGGCATGTAAAAGAACCAGGGAAGGTATTTTAAAATACCTTTCCCAACAAAATTGGTAAACCCTTTCGCTATAGTTCATATAAATTATCGTGTGCTGATATAATCAGTTGGTTTGGAAAGTGCACGTTAAATACAACAAATAATAATACTAAAAAAGATTTATACGAACAAAAAATGGCAGGCGTTTGAGTGTGAGGCCTGAGGCAAGATGGGTCGAGTCAAACACAAACAACGTAGGCCAGATTGACCGACATACATGTACATACACACACTGCTAATGTCAACATTAGTGGATAGTATAAGGGGCAAGGGAGGTAGGGGAGCTACTCCAATCTGAACTGGGAGCCTCTATTATCCTGGCCATGCGCCCCGCGGGCCTAGCTCTCATGCGCTGATACACAGGAGACAGTGGAGTACCATTATCTGCATGCCCTCTGATGGTTACAGAGCCTGTTTGTTGCCAGAGGGTGAGGAGGCGTAGGGACTGAAGAAAATATTCTCTACCATATTTGCTATCATGAGTGGATTGTTTTATGAACCGTGTATTACAAGGTTTTCATTCAATAATCATACATAGTAAATTCATGTTGACACTTTTCTTACAATCTAGCTCTAACTCTTTATTTTTCAGAATATTAAAAAATGAGTATATATACATCCACGTTTTTTATAATTATCTATTGAGTTTTTAACGATCAAATGACTAAAATAAAAAAAGTTGTAACTTTAGACAGAAGCCATACCCTTGTTCATACGATCAAAGATATTGTATCGCAATTGAATGGATTCTCTATGAGCGGGTGACAAAGGTCGGGTAGCTTATCCCCACGTAATGTATCACTCTAACTTTTCACGTCCCCTCTCCTCACCATTGCAGATGCACTCACTCTATATTATCCTCCTCATCCATAACTTGAAATTACTTTGTTTTTTAAATTGCATCCTACTACCCGTCCAGGCGATCCACATTCAAATTTATTTATACTAATTGGGTAGTGATAAACCAGTTAGGATTTATAATAATCATATTGGGGTGAAGTAGCATAGGAAAAAAAAAACCTTTTGAAAATAAACACCTTAAATATACAATGCTGGGAATATAATCCCAGACATCTTGTGAATGTGGGGAATGCCAGGCCGCCACCGTGGTTCGGATTCCACGTTAAACTGTAGGTCCTTCATTTCATCTCACAATCACCCAAACCATTACACATTAGCGTAAGTGCGTATAACCCGAACGGGTAGTAAGACGCGGTGCTAATAATAATAATAATAATATTAATAATGATTTAATCCCTGACTTTCGTGTTACTGTAAACCAGATTGAACGTTCTTGAACTTAGTCACCATGCCCAATGATGAGGAGTTCTATATATAAAACAGCTAAATAAACCATACATGAAAGCGTATCATCTATAAAGAAAATCTTTGTATATCAACATACTACTCCGAGCATAATTCTAAATATATTACCTTGCTACGAAGATGAGTAATTATACATACAGGACGCTGTTCCATTCTAGGGGAGTCTTGGATCCATCTAATGTATTCTAGACTTAGAGTCAGGCTAATTGTATAATAGGATGAATCTCTGTTCCAAAGTAAGGTTACTGACATATAAAATTGTGTGGTCTGAGAAAGGCTGATAATTAATTTATATGGCTTTGCGATCTAGCAACTAATATACATAATCATGACATGGTGGCCTATCTTCCTGAGATAATGACAACAGAATGCGTTTTGCTCAAATGTTTGGTTGGACTTTGTCTCAAAGTAGAATAAATGATTTATCTTAGCAAGGCAATGATCAAAGGCTCTAAGCAACTGCTTTGAAAGAGTGAAACGAGTAAATTAACGGGGCAGAGAGGTTAGCATTTTCATCCTTTTTTTGTTAAATAGATAAATACACTCCTCGATATATGTCACGAAGAATCCGAATTTTAAATAATAGGTGAAAAAACATTTGTTTAAATAATACGAAAGAATTTTAGAAACTAGACCTGTTTCATATAGCTATATATATATATTTTTTTGTTGTGATATTTCATGAAATATACTTCTAAAATACTAACATTATAATTTATCCTAAGCAGAAAACTTTTTTATTTGTAAAAATGAGTTTTTAAATACATAATAATTTACAATTAAAAAATGTTAGCACACATCAAAATACATTATATTTTACTAACTTTGGTTAAAGAATAATTATTTAAATAAAATGATTTATTTAGTCATAATTATTTCTAAGCTATGACATTAGTCCGTTGATTGTAAGGGCTCATAAAGATTAGTCCATTAGCAATTTGTGACACTCAAGTCTTTCTCATTTATATTTAATTAGTATTTAATTCCATAAACAAATTATGAATCAAACATTTTGATTTATTTTTTAAATTACTATTCATCATTACATATTGAACTTAGTTGAAATAATTAAAATCATTAATAAATTCTTAACAATAGTTTTTTTAGAAACTAGCATTTTACAAATATATAATATTAAAATATGTTTAAGAAGTAAATTAATATTTTGTTATTTACTGTGAATATTAGTTTAAAAAAATAAAAATAAACACAATATATTTACTTAAAATTCAAATATTTCGAAAACTCCTGACATAAAATACTATATAGATATTAATTTTATAGAACTCTAGTTTACACTTCTATAAATGTAAACTATAAATTTTTTCCTCTCTATTAAGATACCTTTTCGGTGACCTGGCGGTCTAGGGGTAAGGTGTCGGACTTCTATACTGGGGTCCGGGGTTCAATCCTCGGTCCCGGCACAGATTTATCTGATTACCAAACCCTTCCTTCACCTCTGACAAGACATCTTGTGAATGTGAGGAATGCCAGGTCTCCACCGTGGTTCGGATTCCACGTTAAACTGTAGGTCCTCCATTTCATCTCACAATCACCCTACCATTACACATTAACGTAAGTGCGTATAACCCGAACGGGTAGTAAGACGCGGTGCTAATAATAATAATAATAATAATAATAATAATAATAATAATAATAATAATAATAATAATAATAATAATAAGATACCTTTTCTTTTCCATAGCCTTAATAGCTGACTTCAGCTCCAGCTAGTCAAAGAAGCTCTTCTTCTGCAGATGGCTAGGTCTTTCCATCAGAGGAATAAAAATAGGCTATTATATTATGATTAAAGTATACCAGTAACCCCCTCGGTGGCGTAGTTGGCTAACGCGCTTGTCGTGTTGAGCTCGACTATTGAGGATGGGGAGATCGAGTTTCGAATCTCGGTCGGGTGAACTGGGGGTAGTTTTTCCCAAATAGTTTTCCACTTTCCTTCCTCGCAAATGCGGGTTCACTTCCTCTAATTCAACCTTCACAATTCCTAATCCATTAGCGTAATTAGTATTTAAAGCGTATAACCCGAACGGATAGTAAGACGCGGTGCTGAAATAACAATAATAATAATATACCAGTAGGTGTCAGGTGTTGGTCTTAAGATAGGAGTGTAGGGAATGTTAAACATTTTCAGTGTATTTAGGGTTTTAATAGAAACAATTTTTTTTGCCTAAAATAAATATAACATTGCTTCATTAGAAACATATAGTTTAAATATTTCTCACATTGTGATGTCGACAGTTGCTGAATATCTTTCATGAGCTTAGCAACATTAAATGAGAGATATTTTAAACGAAGATAAAAAGCTGTCATGAAATTACAAAACACCCTTGACAGATATTCACCAACTGTTTGGATCATGATTTGAAGAAAATTAAACTTCCAGGCCTCTACCATGGTTCAGATCCCACGTTAAGCTGTAGGTCTTCCATTTAATCTCACAATCACCCTACCATTGCCCATTGGCGTAAGTGCTTATAACAAGAACGTGTAGTAAGACGCGGTGCTAATAAAAATAATTCACCACGTTCTGGTATCGGCACAGGTTATACGCTTTCATTAAATACGCTGATTCAATAGGGATAAGTAAAGTGGCATATAAGAGGAAATGTACAAGCATTTACGTCAAGAGAGAGTTGAAAACCCATAGGGAATAACTTATTCGTGACACCAGATCGGAACTTGAACACATATATCCCCTTCACCGGAAAATCAATCTAACACTAGAGCGACGCGTTAGACCATGTGACCGACGATGCAAATTCTCATGTTGTTAATTAATTGAATGGGAAGAATAAATTCTGATTTCATTAGTTAATTTTCTTACGGCCCTGTCGAGTACGGGACTAGTTGTTTAATATAAAAACTTGCTAATGACTGAGCTTAAGTATCAGACAGTGTATGTTTATTAATTCAAGGCTTTGTGTATCTATTTATCTAATGATTTTCTGGTTACCAGATAAACATTTATTTATTCAGATATTAATTGAGGTATTAACAACTACGTTCAAAGCCTATATCACATATATTAATTGTGTTCATTAGCAATGTAGATCTAGCCCACAAGTATCTCCTTTATTTGCGTTCTAAAGATATTCTAACCCTATATTACCTCCTATATTTATTGTGTTCAGTAGTTCTCCTCCGTTCATTGTTTTCAATGATGAAACCATTCTAAATATATATATATTATTATTATTATTATTATTATCTCTACCTTTAGTTATATCAAATAACAATATATTATAGACTTATATTCTCTCACTAAATAGTTATGTCCAATAACAACACCGTTCTAAGTTTATTATATCTCCTCCAATAATGGTGTTAAAATACTCAAAGAAATATCGAAAATCTTTCAAAATAGGTTTATGTAGAGATTGATGATCCAGCCAGTGAATAATTATGATATACACCATACATTTTACAAGTAATGTCCACCTATTTAATAAAAATTACTACATAATAATCATTACTACCATTAATGTGCTCACAGTATTGATTAATGGTTTACTCTCTTAGCCGAACTAGACGAGGAATGCCTAAGCGAGAAAAATATCCCGATTGTTTGAATTATTTTAATTGTATTCAACGATTTCAAACCTTTGTCTCCAAGTATGCTTAAAATTCCACAAATTATTAAAACAATGAGCTACAATGCTTTAAGTCTGAACATGAAGTACAAAGTTTGACACTGTTCAATTGCTTTAAGGAGGGATTTCTACAAAGTAGTTTACATCCTCTCCTCAGGCAAATGATCGTTCATTTTTTTTGGATGATCCGTAGACATGAACGATGTTTACATAGTCCATTAAGTACAAGTCCACTTTACCATGTGTACAACAAACTAGCTTGAGGGTTAGTAGCAAAGCAATTAGCTATCTTTGGAATATGTGCGTGTTTTGGTAGTAACACAGGTCATGGTTTAAATTGTATTTAAGTACACAGACATGCATAGAAAAAATATTAGTATTACTACAGTATAAAATTTAACTCCAATTTACATGATTTTCAAACAAAACTAAAATAAACTTTCTTTTTTGTGAAAAAAATGTGCTTGAAGTATTTAATTTGGTAAATATTTCTATAGATATAAAAATAATCCAGGTTTTTTCCATAATTATGCCTACATTTAGTTTTAATTTTAATATATAAATACAGTTTTCTGAAATTAATTTAATTTGGTTTGTAATATTAGCTCAAAACTAGCATTAGAATGTCAGTGTAAATTTCAATTGATTATTTAGTACTAACTACCTTGCCGTCTATTTCTTGATAGTATATACCTTGCTGTCTATTTCTTGATAGCTTCCATCTTTAATTAAGTGCAAGTTTATCTACTGAGCTATGTGCGAAAACATCGTCCATGTGTGTGAGGCACTAAACCATCACTACTTTCTGAATAGTCTAGATCAGTTGTCAGTGAGGTTCATAATATAAAGATTAATCCAGCCAATTATATAATGACAGAAAGATACTTAAAACACGTTAATAAATTAGACATTTTGGTCTAAGATCTAAGTTAATGTCAGTGAGGACATATCTCTTAATCTATAGTTGGTGGTGCCCTTAAAAGGGGAAAGAACGGAGCTCGAGTTAAGGTAAGTATTTTTTGAGTTATTATATTTAAAATTAATTAGACCAAAATACAAAAATAATTTCTCTAGAAAATAAGTTTAATTTAATTTTCTAAAAAATGTAATCTTATAAGTTCTTGAATATTTGTCATTAGTATCGCAGAATTTCATTAGGAATATTTTATATTCGTTTAAAAGCTTTCTAATATAATTTAGCTAAGCTCACGGATGATATTAGGAACTGTTAATATTGCTGTACCTAGAAGTTTAGACTACTACTGGAAGAATATTTGGTTTAGTTTGGATCAAATAAGTGTTCTGATTGAATAAACTGCAGAGATAATTACCTTAACTCGTCACCCCTTTCATCCCTCTAAATGTATCAAGTTTAGGTCTTGTGAGGAACTGAAACTCATCCTATAATACTCAAATTAGAAATGCCGTAGCTGTGTACTAATAAAGCCTTACTTACTCTATGGCATTAGGAACCTGAAAGTTCATTGTCACACATGCAAAAATACGCCACCTATCTATATATTGAGCTAGTTGTATCCCACTCACCTCATTACATCCTATCCCTATCTTGAGCTAGTTCTATGCTGTAGGGTACACTTCATTACACTTTATCGCTAAATTGAACTAGTTATATCCAGTCCACCTCATTACACCATATCCCTATCTTCAGATAGTATTATCCAGTCCACCTCACTAAACCATATCCCTATCTTGAGCTAGATCTATCCAATCCACCTTAATACAACCTATTCCTATTTTGAGCTAGTTATATCCCACCTACCTAATTACACCCTATCCCAATATGGAGCTAGTTCTATCCAGTCCACCTCATTACACCATATCCCTGTCTTTAGATAGTTTTATCCAGTCCACCTACAGCATATCCCTACTTGAGATAGCTATATCCAATCCAACTAATTACAATCTATTGCTACCATGAGCTAGTTCAAACCAGTTCACCTCATCACACCCTATCTCTTTCAGGTCCATTCTAATGCTATCCTCCTAACTGCGTCTAGGTCTTCTCAATTGTTTCTTGCCGTTGGGTCTACCAATCAATACTATGAACACGGTTCTAGAATCTCCCATTCGCTTTGCCTGTCCTGCCCACCGTAATCTGTGAGATTTGACTATCCTATCAAAATTGAGTGATAAGTACAGGGTATGTAGTTTTTCATTTTATAAACTCTTTCACTCCCCAGGATCATTACCCCTTTTTGGACTAATCATTCTAAGCACCTTGTTTTACAACACCCTAAGTTAATTTTAGTCATGTAAAGTAAGAGACCGTGTGAAAATAAAACCTACATTTTATAATGTGTTGGTGACCTGGTGGTCTAGGGGTAAGGTGTCAGACTTCTATGCTGGCGGCCGGGGTTCAATCCTCGGTCCCGGCAAAGATTTATCTGATTACCAAACCCTTCCTTCACCTCTGACAAGACATCTTGTGAATGTGTGGAATGCCAGGCCTCCACCGTGGTTCGGATTCCACGTTAAACTGTAGGTCCTTCATTTCATCTCACAATCACCCTACCATTACACATTAGCGTAAGTGAGTAAAACCCGAATGGGTAGTAAGACGCGGTGCTAATAATAATAATAATAATATAATGTGTTCCATGTCTAGTTGAGTTCACTGTGTGGATTGCAATGCACAGGGTTAGACCAAGTTCCCTTGAGTTGAGTATGGAACCCTCTCTGAACGCTGGCCCCGACCCTAAATCTCTCCCTTCCCCCGTTGTCTGATTAATGACGGATACACCACTGATCATGCATTTAGATTGCCTCATTAATTGACTACAGCACTAAAGTACTGCTAGTGTATTAGGTGCGTTCAAGTGCATAGTGGTTAGTGTTTAGTCGTCGCTTCAGGCATCACTTTGAACAAAAAACAAGATCTTTGTTTGTATATGTGAGTGTGTGTGTGTGTGTCATATTTTAATTTAGTCACATTCGAATACTTTCTTAGGTAATTCATTCACTTGAGTAGAATATTTAACAAAACGTGATAGCTACAATCCTATATCAAGAGATTGTGTTCAAGATCTGTAGAAAGTTGAACTTTAACAAATATTTTAGAATTTAATAATAGACAAGCAATTTTACTAACATTATGAGAAATAAATGTATAAATTTGTTATTCCAAAAATTCTATCCTACTTTCCAATATTAAAATTTGATGTGTCTGCTAATTTAAAAGACTGATTAATATTACTCAGGCTTAATATCCATGTCCATTTAAATATAAAAATCTAACTTGCTTTACCATTCATCCATGCTATACTTAATTAAATTGCACTAGTAGTGTAAATATGAGAAATGTCTGATATATAGAGAAATATATATATATATCCAACATATACCTTATCGAGATTCTAACGCCAACTTCCTTGTCAATGGTTAACCAGATGGGGCAATTTATAATTATTTATTCCATGCACCCACCAAACTGAGCTGTGTTTCAAATGACTTCTTAAGATGTAATGGTGAATTGAGCTATGGGTAAGTAAAACAATCATGAGAGGTTGATTGTTAAGCCCATAGGTTTCGTTGGATTATATCAATTAACATGTAAACCATAGATTTGCTAGTTAAATGTGTTTAAGTGGGAGTGTAGTATAATGTAGAAGATATCAATGTTTTTTCAATTTTCTAGCAACACATTTGTTTGGCCAAAATTAATAAAATATTTATCCAAGAGGAACATAGACTTTAATTTTATTCACATGTTGTATCAACAATAATGGTTGAATATCTATCATTAGCCTAGTGGTGTTAGATGAGAAACCTTTTAAATGAAGAGAAAACAATTGTTAATATCACCATGTGAAGAAAATTAAGTTCTACGTTTCTACTGGAGTAATATTTGAGTTTTTTCTAAAAAAAAAAATTGATATAAAAACTGGAAAAAAACTGACATTTTCTTGCGTCCTATACACTTCCACCTTATGGTGGTGTCTTCAAACAATAAATCATGAATCACTTTAAAAAAAGGTATTAAGAGTTTTTAAGCTTTATGTTTCAGGAAATACCATTAAGGACGTTGCCTACTCGGTGAGCTCAAAACTCTTTTTCGAAGCCAGTGACATACTAAGCACTAAAAAAATAATCGAGAAATAACAAAAAGCTCAGTTCAACTTACCATGACTATTGTTGGTTTTCTGTTTATAATTTCCTTCTTCCTCTTATTAGTATAAACACACACTCACTTAACTATTTGCGTCTGGAAAGGATTTAATTGCAAATCAATTCAAAATCAGGTTTTTATTGTTTAATATTTTATACAGATATTTGCTATTACCGAACTTTTTAAACAACAACCTGGTGAAATTATTTATACTGGACATTTTCGTGAATATTCCAAGTTGTAGATGATATAAAATATTTTAAAAACTACTTAAACATTTTTTAACTATGTAAGACTATCTTAGAATTATTTAATTGTTTGGTTTAAATTTTATGTCTTTGAAACTCGTTAAATAAAACCTAAACACTGGTTTGAATGCATTACTCCAAAAAACACTATTTCATACTTGATTTTTTACTATTAGCACATCCTATTAGTGGTAAAAACCTGATAAGTCCAGGGTTATCAAGTTTTTACTATGTTTGACTCATGACTACGTAAGGAATAGAATAAATTATTTCCTTGGATGTATTAGGGCTTTTGTTTTATTCATCAGAGGGCTTGGGGGAGGGTGTTTAACGAGTGAGAATAGAATCACTGTTTAAATTTAATTTTATTTATTTTACAAATTAGTGTAAGTATTTTAAGCTTACGAAAACTATTCTTACAATTAATCGTCAAAGTGTTTTCTTAATTAAGAAGTTTTTTCACCAGTCATCTAACGGGGAAGATGATCAGGGTAAATTTAAGTTTCACTGCAGCAAAATCATTAAAGATGTTGTATATCCTTGTACTTCTCGTAGGGAATTTTAAGGAAACCCAAAAAATGAATCAATAAATAAGAGAATGTAGAGATGCCTAAGCTAGGTTAATCCTTTAATCTGTATGAGTATTTCATTCCAAAAATTATTGTTAAAATAACACAAAACTATTAGCAAATAAATAAATAAAACTTTTATATTAAAATTTATGTTGTAACACCACCCTTATTCTCCCGAGAATAAAGGCGGGTACACAGGCTTCTCTGTAAGAGCCACACAATTCACCATTAACAGTTCGTAACTGTTGGAATGTTGTTGGAACTCGAACATTGACTAATAGCAATCGCATATAAAAAAAATCATCGTTGCTTGGATGGACTGAATAAATTCGACCTATTGCATCGGTGGAATATACAATTGGGTAACCTGGAATTGGTTTTCCTTGTTTTCGTGGTTGAAATTTCTTTGTGGATTGATTCCAAATATAATATTTTGGCATTTCGGAGTATAGCAGTGTTCGGGCGAAATCATCATTCTGACACATTAAAAGAAACAGGTCTAGGTTGTATTTGGTGGTTGAACAGCTCGTTGTTATGCGTTCTGTGCCGTGAAATATACTCTTTGACCATTTTCTAAGTGTATGGTTAAGTGAACAACAGTGGGGTGTCTTTCACGAATGGGAAAAGAAAAAATGCGCCAAATTGCTTCATTACTGCTAACATACCGGCCCATATGGTATTGGGTAGCTTCGTAATTGTAATTCTCTGCACCAACTCCAATCACAGCCATGTCACTTCCTTTGGTTACATATTTACAAATGTATTTGATAGATTTCACGGAATGGCAAGATTCAACATTGATGGGCGCCTTGAAAGTCTTTGATAGGATCGGTGAATATGGAACAATACAACGATTATCTATTTCAATGTATTGTTTATTAACTTTGACAATTGTTGATCTTCCGTTTTCTGCAGTCGATCGGCAACGATATAGTGGATAAATATCATTTCCGGTAATTGTTTCTGCTACTAATGCCCGTGGATAACGCTTCGAACATTTACCATCCACCATACACGGTGAATTTTGATTAAGTGTGCCACAGGGACCATGAAACATGTTTTTTATAACTACTACATGCAAGCTTGGATATACTTGTACATCAGGGATTTCAGCTGATATCACTTCATCAATTTCATTTGGTCTTATCTTCTCAACCAACCAAATCATAATATGTGTATTAGGCAATCCACGTTTCTGCCACTCCACAGAATACATCCAGCAGTGCGTCTCGCCAAACACGCTATGTTTCACAATGAAATCCATTAAAGATTTCAACTTTTGTTTGAAGACTCTTGCCGTAATGTCATGGCGATCAATGGGTGATTGACCAGGGAATAACTCAAGTTTGATTTCCATCCACTGCGGATTGCACGTGAATATGATAAATAAATATGCTGTGCCATAATGACGAACATACGATATGGCATCTTGAGCATATTCATGCATATGTCGAGGACTTCCGGTGTATGTTGCTGGAAGAATTGTCATCCGGCCGACATTCTCTGCATTTCCATCAATATTAATCGCATCTCGAAGGTGAATGTACTCTTCAGAACGGAGTTTGGTCTGGTTCAACCTGATGAATGTCAATCACTCTGTTTCAATTTTGACATACATATCAACAGCATATTGGTGGAATAATTGCCGAAATTTCAAGATGTGATTGTCTTCATTTTCACGAATCATCAGGTGGTATGAAAAATAGCTCATTGAACTGACTTTTTTGTTGATTTCGGCACCTGTAAATAAATTATTGTTTTAATGACAGTGATTGAACGTGCATATAATACATTTTATAGCTGATACAAAATCTCCATTGCTAAACCAAATTTGTAATTATTTGTAAGGGGAGTTATCATCTTGATTGAGAAGTGATAACCATCTTCACCTTGCCAAAACATGATGGGATATTGTAGCGCATCATATGAGTGGTTTGTTTCATACACACTATATAACTGATCATTCCGGCGATGTAAAACAATATCATGGGCTTCAAAATTTTCTCCAACTATAACACTGGCAACTTCATCCATTGTTGGTGCATTGAAACGTCTTGCATGTTGGCCCACGGGAGTTTTATAAGCTCTAATTACAATGTTTTGATTATCATATGGCATGAGATCCAGTGCAGTTTTGAACAATATAATATCCTGATTGTGTTGATGAAATAAAGTTTGTAATTATTCTATAATAGACCTCTTCACTGAACTGTTATGTGCACAACGCAGATCAATTTCTTGTGTTGAATTGCCCATAAAATAAATTTGCAGGAATTTGTAGTCGTCATCTGACACCGGCAACAGTAAACCTGCTCGGTGGTATATTTGGCCTTGTATCTGTGAATTAAAAAGACAGGTTTATTAGTTTTGTTACAAAAACTATAAATTAAAATAATCAAAGCAATACGGGGGATAAGTCTGTTTGTTATATATTACCTTGAAAGTTGGCATGAAGTTGTCCCGAACTACATTTGTTGCCCCAAATGAAGTCATTTGAAAGCAGTTGTTATATTTTTGGATATTAGTAAGGAAATCTATTGAATCCGTTCCTGTTCCTGAAAGCAATGAGTACAATGGTTCTTGTGGCGGAACCTATGGCACTAGTTTCACTTTGCCATTTGCGCAACCCAATCCAACGGCTTCATTTTTGTATTTCAATGCCTCACAATGTGGGCAAACTGAGTTCATAGACCCAATAGAAACGCATTGGTGGGCACTGTAGTCAATTGAAACATCGTAACTGAAAGCAGCTCGTTTCATACCTGCAAGATTATTAGTTGAATGACGTGCTGCACGAGTTTGTGATATCTGAATCCTTTCAATTTCATTTCGCTCTTCACGTTGCTGTGTAGTCCGATTAGAATGAAAATTAGCTTGTTTTCTAGCATTTAGAGTTCTTCGACCCAAATTTCTCCGACCGCGTCTTACAAGCGGCATGACTCTCGGACTGAGTATAAATGGAAACACACACAAAATAAACCAATCAACCAAAGATAAATCGAGGAACTCCAAACTGTATATCGTAGAAAGAGAAAGTTCAAATCTACGGATGAATTCAAGTAGTTTATATTAATTTTAAGGTTAAGTTCATAATTATAAAGTTACTAATTAAATTTCAAATGTTTTTTCTTTATATTATGGTTTGGTACTCTTTTGTTTTATTTGAATAAAACGAAACAGTAAGTGAATATGTCGATTGATAAGCGAAGATTAAACACAACAAATAAAATAACACGCACAAATTGAGAATCTACTGAAAAACTGTCAAAGTCAAATTGTATATTGTTTTTCTCTATATTATGGTTTTGTACTCTTTTGTTTAATTTGAATAAAACGAAACAGTAAGTAAATAAATTTAAAGTCGATTTTAGGGTGTCTGAGATCGATTCACTTAATCAATTTATTGCTCAAATCGATTCTTCGATTAATCTATCTCAGTTCGCTATTCCTATAATTGACAGCTAGGAACAGTTTGAATGGGAAAAAGAAAAATGTGTTTTTTACGTTTTTCAGTGCAATTTTTCCAATTTTTCTCTTCATAACAACCTTCCTTGGACTTCAACGAATATTAGAGAAAAAAATTAAGCGAATTGGTCCAGTCGTTCTCGAGTTTAGCGGTTAACAAATTTAGCCATTCATTTATATTTATAAGATAAGAGAAAACTGTCGGAGAGATTTGACAAATTTATTTTCAGTGGAATTTAATGGCTTACCATCAAAAAGTGCAGTAAATAGTGAGAAATGGTGCCAGTCGTTTCTTACACAAAAGTTTAATTTGTGGGGTGACCTGGCGGTCTAGGGGTAAGGTGTCGGACTTCTGTGCTGGGGTCTGGATTTCAATCCTCGGTCCTGGCACAAATTTATCTGATTACCAAACCCTCCCTTCACCTCTGACAAGACATCTTGTTAATGTGGGGAATTCCAGGCCTCCACCGTGGTTCGGATTCCACGTTAAACTGTAGGTACTCCATTTTATCTCACGATCACCCTACTATTACAGATTAGCGTATGTGCGTATAGCCCGAACGGGTAGTAAGACGCTGTGCTAATAATAATAATTTAATTTGTGGTCGAGCTGAGGGCAAACTCGCGTATTTCCTGTTCAACTGTGAGAAGTGTCAGTATACTGTATATGCACATGTCCGAATCTTCAGTAGTGTTGCCAATCTGCACGTTCAGAGTGGTACGAGGACTCATGACAAAGAATATTGTGCCATGATCAATGTAAGTTTGAGAATATCTGGGCTAAGAATTGGAGGGGAGGAAGTTAGACCATTTTATCATGGGGGAATTTAGGGAAAGAAGACACAAAATATAAATCACATGCGGAAATTCATTTACAAAACAACAATCCAGGATTCGAACCACGACCTCTTCGTGAGTGGCAACCTCAGGAAATGTGAATTTAAAGTTTTGAAACACTCTTGCCGCTTCTGTGAGTCAAAAGTAATTTGGTCACTAGGATATAAATCCAGACTCTGGCTCGAAGAGCCGTATTCATATGGTTTGAAAAATATTTGAGTAGTTCGTTAAAAACTAACAATTTAATAAGTGCAGACCCACTTCTGTGATTCACTCTTGGGATATATTGGACCACCCATGACGGGGTGATAAGTGTTCGTACCACGGTGATGTGTGTACTGAAGGGGTTTTGCAAAAATGGATTCCTACCATCCCTCCACGGGATGTAGATGAACATATTTAAATCCATAACAGACGCAACACCCAACACCTCAGCCGTTAATTTATCACTGTGAAAGGGGAAACCGACATTTCAGCGTTAATGTTTTTCGATCATGCCAGGAATCAAACCTGGCACCGTAAGCTCAGTAGGCAGACATGCTACCATCTGAGTTGAGGTGTCTGAACAATTACATTACAGATATACACATAAAATTATAGGGTAGTATCCTATAATATAGTGCTACATATAGCTTAATTTAGTGAGGGCTAAAAAGGTTTTTTTTTCAGTTTGGCAAATTATGAAACTATCATAATCATCATCATCATCATAAACTGTTTTCAGCCTGTAGCCGGGTCAGTTAAGGAAAATGCCTCCATCTTCCTCTATCCTTCCGCCATCATTCCTTCTTTAATTGCTTCCATTCTTCTACACTTGAACACATTTTGTTATCATTTCCTGTCATCTCTTTCTTGGCCCTTGCGGTTTTTTCCTATACACTTCATCTCAATTTTATTTGGTATCCAAATTGATAGTTTTATAGTATTTAAATAATATCCTGTAATCGTTAAACTATTGCTTGGGTAATTAAAATGTAATAATATTTTTGATAAGTTATTCAACATCTTTAACCTCTAAATATAGCTTTTATTTTACCTTAAGGACCTTACATTTAAGAAGTGACATTCATAGGTGTGCATATGGGATTTGGTAACAATTTCATCTGGGCTTTTTTGCCAATAACAAGAAGGTCAAGGTTCAATTTCTAGATTGGTCTAGTAATTTTATTTTACTGAACGGTCTCTCACTCTTCTTCCACGCAAATACGTGTACATTTCCTCTAAAATTATTTATTCCTAATCTCTATTCCTGTTATGCATAAATATGGATAGGCCGGATGGTAGTAAGATTCATTACACATTCTCAAGCGGTAAGGTATATGAAGGATGCTATAATTAAATAAGTCGAAACCTGATTATGAAAAACCATATTATAACATTTTCTAGAGTAAAACTATTTTGGATTTGTAAAACAAAAACTTACCCACTTTGGTGGCTGTATTGTTTAAGCCATCACACTCGCATGAGACTGGACTGACAATGGTGGAGAGAACCAGGTCGAACCCCGGTCAAGTGTACAGAGGGTCGTTTTTCCTTAATAGTTTATCATTCCCCCTTCAGGTAAATTTGGGTTCCCTTCCTAATTATAAGACACTCTTCATCCCTATCACATTAGCGTAATTAGGACATCTGTGTATCATCCAAACGGGTAATAAAACGCGGTGCTAAATTGAACACTAACTTGAACTGGTAAATATAGTTTTTTAACAGTTTAATTGGCTTTTATTAACGTTTCAAAGTATTTAAGTACTTGAGTGTTTAAATACCAGCGAACTTGTATCCATTATTAGTTTACCAACCAGTTCCCTGATCAGTGTTTTTAAATTATCCTAGATAAACTTAGCTCTAAGGTCAAATGGTTTTCATTTATTTTATAAACATTCCTTAGTAAAATACTTTTTGTATTAATAAGTTTATCACTTCTCTTTTGAATTAACCCTAACCTCTACCGATTGAAGAGCCAAAATTTAAAAAATTCCTTAAAATCTGTCAGGAGAAATTATGGGGAAAGCCCAATAGAAATAGAATTTTAGAGAACATATACAGTGAGCTCGGCAGGGGCTCAAACCGAGTTTATGTGTCAAAATAAACATGCATTCAAGTTTTTTTAACAATTTTTGTTTATTTCAACATTGAAAGAATCCAACTAAGTTTGTATGTATATTATTAGGCTATTTTAATGGCATTGATACTATCTGTAAGAAGTGACAGCTGCATAGCTTGTAATTTGAGATATGAAAACAATTATGAAGTAATATCGTCATACATTTAGGAATTTGTCTTGATGTCAGCTGCAATACTATACGTACATGAAAAAAGGTAGTCTAATTTAAAATATATTGATGACATTAAACTATCAAGAAATTGTTGTTTCTTCCTGAGTGTTGTATCACTAAAAGCAACGGAGATATTTTAGGTGGTCAGAGTTAGTAAACCCTATTATAGTTCTACACATAATGATATATACATATGTGTGAATATATAGTTATATACAGCTACAGATATATTTATACATATATACATAGTTGTGTGTTTGCATATAATATATCTATATTTGTATAGATATATGTTTATATCTATATCTGTATGTATATATACATATTTATATTTATATATGTATATGTGTATATAAATATTTGTGTGTTTTCAACATGTCTGTTTTTTCTAAGAATGCTAGTAACTTAAGAGGCTTATGCTATGTTAAATTACTATTTTTGATACCTTACACCAGCCTTGATAAAATAGGAGAATATGGGAACACTTCCCCCAAATATCTTTGTTTTAATCTGGAAAGAAGAATACATGTTTCGGTAAATTCATAAATGGATTAGGTAGCTTTATTTTATATGAATAAAAAAATTAATTTTGTTAACATATTATTCATGTTATCTATTTGATAGGAAATAACTTTAATTTTTAGTTTGAAGTTAACATGAGTTCGTAATGTATCCACCAATAATTAATTAATGATTTAGTGAAAACAGAGAGAGGGTAAGTTTTTTTAAATTGAAGTAATTTCCATTAATAAGAAAAATACCATTTTCACAAAGCACCTTATTAGATTTGTAAATTATGTTTATTTAAGAAAAAGCCATCAAAATAGTAATCGTTCTTCAATGAAGAAAGTCTATAGAAATAAATAATTTAATGTCTATATAAATAAATAATTTTAGAAATACTGTATAGTAAATTATTGAAAACTTAATATATTAAATTAGTTTTTCATATTTATATTATTATTTACAAAAACAAATTAAGTAGTACCTGGACGTGTGCTAAACTATTACACATAGAGATAACGATCGGACAAAGATAGGTAATTATAAAGACAATCACAACCAAAAGCTAATTAGAACAATTTCCCACAGTAACTTTAATTTAGTAATGGGCTACATATAATTAGTGTAAAATAACATCTGTAATAGCACCAACCCTACCCTAATATTATTATTGTCATACAAATGATATAACAGTCCTTCCCCCCTCAATCTCTTCATACCCCTCACCATGAAATGAAGGATAGATGTAGTGGAATGGTATGCGGATTATTTCCAGCGTTGAGAGACGATGTAGGGGAATAAGGAATAAGTCCCGGGCCAGAACGGACTAACTAACATTATTTTTTGGAAAGCAACGAACCTCTTAAACCTATATGTGTTTAGAGATTTATTTGATGTACAATAATACATGCAGCTCTGGGCACAGTAAACATCGCTCCCTCCGTGTTTTGAAGTTAAAGAATAATAAATGACCGGCATCATTGTTCAGATGGTATAAAACTACATTGCGTCACTCTCGTGTTATACACAGTTGCCGATGACAGGGAGATAAAGGTTTGAATTCCGTTCGAGTGTACTAAGGTTTTTTCCTAAATTGGTCTCCACATTTTCTCTAAATTCCACCGTCCTTATCCCACTAACATGAGAGTAATTAGTAACTATGAATATAATCCGACGGGGGTAGTGAGACGCGGTAACATAAAAATAGTTTATAATGTTCTTATCGTTACTAGAGTCTTAACATTTATCTTTGAAGACCTTTGGGTTTAAGGATGACATCTTACATTTGTGATCAAGTTAGAAACAAAATAATGAATACTTCATTTTATCGTACATACATTATATTAATAAGGAAAAACTGTCGCCCATATAGTTTGAGACGTCAGTCTGATGATATTTGTTACATTTAAAAAATCATGCAAAGGGGTTCGATCAATTGATTATAATTTTAAAATTCAAATTACTTGGGATGAGATATTAAGTGAAACCCTACTTAGTGGCAACTATAAGGAAACGGGTAGCCAGATTTTAAAACTAAATAAATATTATGTATTTTGATTCAGGATTAAATAATGTCCTTGCTAAATTTCATTAAAATAGGTCAACAATGTATTTGCCAGTATTCGCAGAATAAACAGACATGGAATTCAAAACAGTTAAGTTAAAACAGCACCTTTAACCACTAAGTCGACAAACATATAATAGTTTTATCATTTTTCTAAAATATAGATTTTTTTCTAGCATCGCGTCTTACTGCCCCTTCAGGATATACACCTAAATAGTCTACTAATTAAACTAATGAGTTAGGAATTACGAAGGTTTGATTGAGAGGATATGCACCCGAATTTGCGTGGATAGATTGTGAAACCATCTAGGACAAGCCCTTCTCAGTGCACCCAACCGGGATCGACCCCCCGTCTTTAGCAGTCTAGTCTAACATGAGAGCAGTGCGTTAGACCACGCGGCAACCGAAGTGGGTTTGTGAAAAATAGTTACTCACACATAAATAATGATGATGAGTATTCAGATTTAACTTGAAATATTCTCTATATTTTTAATTCTTTAATTAATGTCTTCTATTTATTTATAATTTATAGTCCTGGGAATTTAGGGTATGAAACTTATTTAATTGTAAAATAAAAGAGTGGACCATTTCATGGTTTAAATAACCTTGAAAATATACGAGCAAAATCTTCCACGAATTTTAAACTGGAAATTTAGATGGGTCCATGTGGTCAATTACTTCACTTATAAACATTTATTACAAGTAACAACATTTTAATAAATTATAAAATTATACTTTAAATAACCTTAAGACATAGTTGGATTCATAATATACTGAAAACTTTAGTAAATTTAGCGTTGTTAAGATGTGTGAGGTGTCAACAGCACAACTGGGAGATTTGGGTTCGAATCTCATTCAGAATTAATGAGGGTGAGTTATTATAAAATGTTTTTCACTCTCTCTCCACGCAAATGGGGGTACACTTCCTCTATAATATGCTACCGAAGAGCGTGGGTACATAAAAGCACAAGCGAAAAGTGGGTACAAAACAGCGCAAACGATTGGGGTGCAAAAAACGCCGGTACATAAGAGAGTAATTCTTAATTGCCATAAAAAGTCGAGTGACTGTTTCCTTTCTTTTGTTTGGCGGCAGGAATGCGTAGGCTACTGCAATTAACAGCTGTCCAACTTAGCCCTTTGAAACCTGATTGTCCTCTAACCTCTAATAACCTAACCTAACTTAACCTATCCTAAAAGCTCAATGCCAGTAACTTGAAAGCCACATTAAGGCTGCTTGCGCGATCCGTACAATTGCTACCCAGTTAACACAGACCCCCTTTGTGCTATTCTGGAGAAGAAAGAGGGCACTATAAGATCATGTAATATTTGCGCGATCTGTAAAATTGTACACTTGCGCTGTATTGTGCCTGCTTTATTTTGGGACCACGAGGTTGCGCTGTTATGTACCTGCGCTGTTTTGTACCCGTGCTCTTCGAGGCCACAACCCTTCCTTTAAACTCAACCTTTCTCAACCCTAACACATTAGAGTAATTACTACATATTTGTACGCCCTAAATGGGTAGTGAGACATATTGAAAAAAAGGGGCAAAATATCAAAAGTTATTAGAATAGTCACACGCTTCAGTGGCAGAATCATCTAAAAGGAATCACTTTCATATTAAAATGGCCAACTGATTATTGAAATCTTGGGGTATACTGACGGTAGTTTTTCCTAAAATGGTCTCCCACTTTCATTTCACGTTAATGTGGCTAGATTATCTCTAAAATCCTTTCTTCCTCATCCCTACTCCATTAGATTAATTAGGATATGTGTACATCTTGACCAGGTAGTAGACGCGCTAATACATTAAAAAAATAAAATACAAAAGACTATCAAAAGTCAAGAACGCAGAAATGGAGAGAAAATACCCTATTGCCTCGTCATACTGTATGAATTGTAATAGATTTATGCAAAAATGATGGTAATTTCTTCCCGAGTGAATTCGATGGCGAATGTGGAAGTAGCCACGGTAGGCCATGTAAACAATAGAAGCACAGCAATGACTGTAATGCAGTTGACTGTTGTGGTGGGGTAATGGGGTTGGTGGTGAAGGTGGGGGAGTTTATTTGAGGGTGACACACTAACCAAGCATCCACTCCCTTACAGCCCGATCATCTTCCCTCATATCGCATTTAACCGTGTAACTCTTAAGAGAACTGAGACTCCTATTAGCATATTAAACCATGCATGATATAGGAAAGTGGTGGTAGGGAATACGAGGGCGGGATTACCCCCTCCTCCTCCCTATTTGCAACCCTGGTGTTTCAAAAAAAAAAATTCTCCCCCTCGCACACAATGTTTGCACGAGTAGAGTCACAATCGCATTACCTCCCAAACTATCCCCCAATGCAGCCCTTCCTTACCACTCGTTCTAGGTTTGCTAGCTAAGCGCTTAGCTCGCTTTAGGGCAAACCTCTTCTGCATCATTGCTGAGAAGTAGTCAGGGGGGAATTGTGTGATGCAAGCCATTCTGGATGGGTAGATTCATAGTTTGGGGTTTACATCCCTGCTAGCCTAAGGTAGTTTTTTTGAAGTTATATTTCTTTAGGCGCGTTATGAAAAAATGATGAGAGTGAAATTTTAAGATGCGCGTGCATCACTGTAACACAAAAGTAACAGGTTGAAG
>CABFVZ010000005.1:44888-222296 GCA_902151445.1 Timema monikensis | reverse complement strand
TGTTTTTTAAGAGAGGTTGTGGGTTTTTGTTTTTTTTTTTTTTTTTTTTTTTTGTACGTAGATATTTCTAGGCACAAGTTTGTTAGAGTTTACTAAGTAGCTTTTGAACGTCAATTAAATTGAACTAATATTTCTATAAACTCTTGGCAAAACCAAAATTTCTCTTAGCTTTCTTTAGTTTTAATTTGGCCTAGAACTACATTTTCTAAGAAAAATCCTACTTGGGATGAATTAGAATATGGTTCTATTTTGATAACAGACGACGTGAACACATTATTTTATTTATTTAGCATCACGTCTTACTACCCGTTCGGCTAATATGCTTAAGTACTAATTACGCTAATGGGTTAGGGATTGTGAGAGTTGAATTTAGAGGACGTGAACCCGCATTATCGTGGAGGGAGAGTGGAAAACCATTTAGGAAAACCACCCCCAGTCTACATGACCGAGATTCGAACCTCGATCTCCCGTCCTTGACAGTCTGGCTCTACACAAAACTAGTGCGTTAGCCAACCACGCCACCGAGGCAGGTAAAACGTGAATACAAAATATTGGACTCAATTTATTGCACTTTGCAGCATTTAGAGTGTTTTCATATCGTAATGACCAACCGATAAAAGAAGATGACAAATTTATTTTAAGGTTTTTTACTTGAAAATAAAGTTGAATCGATGAAAATTTGTGTGTGTGTTTGTGTGTGTGTATATATATATATATAAAACTTTGTCTTTTATTTCAGAAAAAATAAAATGTATGTGAGTTTCAAGAACAGTGTCCCCAATTGAGTAATTTTATTGACACATCACTGAAAGCGGACCTAGTGAGAATAGCGCAAACTCCTACTAAACTATGCTGAAATGTAGAGTTTATGGTGTTCCTTTTTGGAAAAAAAACAAAACTATTGCGAACTAAATGAGTTTAAACACATTTTGAATAGTTATACAATAGCTCCCGTATCTTGTTAAAAAAAATTCCTGTTTACAATACTTTGCATGTTTATGTGTTCATTAAAGAAACTTTATCGTTGTCCTTTGATGACTTTAATATGTACTAATGGTGACCTGGTGGTCTAGGGGTAAGATGTCAGACTTCTGTGCTGGCGGCCGGGGTTCAATCCTCGGTCCCGGCACAGATTTATCTGATTTCCAAACCCTTCCTTCACCTCTGACAAGATATCTTGTGAATGTGGGGAATGCCAGGCCTCCACCGTGGTTCGGATTCCACGTTAAACTGTAGGTCCTTCATTTCATCTCACAATCACCCTAACATTACACATTAGCGTAAGTGTGTATAACCCGAATGGGTAGTAAGACGCGGTGCTAATAATAATAATAATAATAATAATAATAATAATAATAATAATATGTACTAAGACAAGAAATAGGAAAAAGTAATATCATAATATAGATCCTATTTCCATCACCAAAATATAGAACTTAAAAATCAAATGCAACGAAATTAACCAAACGCATTCAATAAGTATTAAGTAAACACTATTAATATATTTATAGGAGACCATTTATTTGCATTTAATTTCAAGAGTAAATTTCCCGTCATGGTATTAGTCAAAAGATAAATTGTTACTAGAATATTTTTACTTAATTACTAAATTGCACTATGAGCTCAAAAGTCCATTGCTGCATTTATTTACCAAAAGTATGGCACTCATCCTTATACTGAGCTAGTTTTATCCGGTCAACATCATTACATCCTTTCCTTATCTTGAACTAGTTCAATCCACTCCACATCATAGCACCTTATCTCTTTCAGGTCAATTCTAATGTTATCCTAACATCTGCGTCTAGGTCTTCACAATGGTCTATTCCCATTAGGTATGCCAGTCAGTACCCTGAACAAGGTTCTAGAATCTTCCACTCAATCTGCATGGACTACTCACCATAATCTACATGACTTGATTAACCTAACAATGCCTTGTGATGAGTAAAAGGTTTGTAGCTCATCATTATAAAACCTCCTCCACCCCCCCAGTAGCCCCATCACTTTTTAGACCAAATATCTTACTTAGCACTTTGTTTTCGAACACCATAAATTGGTTTTTGTCAAGTAAGGTAATAATATTGCGCGTCTGGGCTACAACTATCCTAACCCAGTAGTGGAAATATAAGCCAGTACTAATGTACCATTGCCCAGGGAACGCCCAAATGTATTAATTGTGAATCAATTCCGTGGATGCTCATGTCCCAATGAGATGAGGTGATAATGATAGTGAGTATGAGGGTGGAGAACCAGGAAAAACACCTACACATAAATAAATCATAATTAATCAAACCCTGGTGGCCGTTGGGGTAGTTCTCCTTTCCGGAAAAATGTCCAAAATATCTTCCGGGGATTGAATCCATGACCCCAAGTCTCGTAGCCATGTGCACTGACCAATACACCAAGGGGCCAGTTGTCATGTAAGGCAAGAAAAAACACGTTTCACAAACAAAGCGAACAATCAGAAAATGATTATTTTGTATATTTTAAGTTTTACATTACTTGTATTCACTCATAAATCAAATCGTTCGTTATTGGATTCTAACCAACACATAACGAAAGAAAAAAAAAATAGAAATGTGTGGAATATAGATCATGATGGTGGATTTAAAAGTAAATACACCATAATTTCTAAGAAGGGAGATTTTGAAACTTATTTAGGAAAAAGTACCTAAATACACCCAGCGGGTATTCAAATATCATCCTCCCCAAAACAAGGAACTCATAATAGAAGATACTAAAGCTTTGCCTTTATTCCCACCGACAGGTGGGTGATGACTGTTTATTACTGAAACCATCAAAGTAGAACAACAGAATTAAAATGATTTTTCTGTAGAGGGAAAGGAAAAGAATGCATTTTTAAATAAGAGGTATGACATAATAGCACAAAATTTCTCAAAAAAAGTATTATAGCTTGGAAAAAAAATTAGAACAAGTTTTCATTTAACTATCCTCAAATAAATCTGCCTCATAAAAACAAATACATTATCTTGTCACTCCCAATACTCCTGAAATAGGCATTTTAAATTAAATTGTTTAAATATTTTTAACAAATTTCAAATTTCACATAAAAAGTTGTTTGTGAACTACCCTAAAACTACTTTTTATTTGAAGAAATAATAACTTATTCTTATTTATTATGAAAAATAATTCTCAGATACCTATTTTGAGCTCAATCTTTAAGACCAATTTAACAAAATTTCCTATAATATTTTGTAAGTAAACAACCCTAAAATTAATGTATTTAGAAATATAAACATACATTATTATTTATTACATAATATAGTCCTTTGATGCCAATTTCGAACAGTCACGTTAGAACTATTTTTAAAATAATTAAAATTTTACAAAATCAAATCAACAGTAAACTACTACAAAAGGATGTTAATTAAAATATATATATATATATTATAATTAGCTATAACGTAAAAAGTTTAATAAATACTAATTTTAAACCAATATTCTAAAGCCATTTCTTAAAATACTTGAATTGAAAAAAAAAGTGATAAGCAAACTACACATAAACGAATTTTCCTGCCAAAAAGAACAACAAGAAAGGAGTTTAATTTCTCATGTGAACACTTCATAGATATACAATTTAAAAATACTTTTAATTTTTGGAAAGTTCACATTGGCAAACTACCCTTTGATGAATTGTTAGCCTAAAGCAATGCAAAAATTTTTAATCAGGAGGTCAAACACTCCATACATTTCCATTTTAAAACCATTTTATAAAAATTGGTTATTAAAAAAATCACTTAACAGTATGTTAACCATAGTTTGAGAGATGGGGTTAAAATAAAATATTATATCATGAGGTAGAGAGTATATAACATATATCAAGTATGAAAAAATCTATAAAACAGTTTCAGATCTGTGTCAAGATAAAGACATACAGACATACATGAGGAAGGACAAAATTGTGGGGGTCGGGCCAAAAGCATGATAACCCTCACAGATTTAGATGTGATATTTTCAATATGCAAACGTCTATAAATTCTGTAAATTTATCTATAAAAATAAAATAAAATATGTGTCGATATTGTCTAGTTATTATTATTAGCACTACGTCTTACTACCCGTTTGGTTATACGCACTTACGCGATTGTGTAATGGTAGGGTGATTGTGAGATGAAATGGAGGGCCTATAGTTTAACGCGGAATCCGAACCACGGTGGAGGCCTGGCATTCCACACATTCACAAGGTGTGATTAATATACATATTGTCAGAGGTGAAGGAAGGGGTTGGCAATCAGACAAATCTGTGCTGGGACCGAGGTCTGAATCCCGGATCCCCAACACAGAAGTCTGACACATTACCCCTAGACCACCAGAGGTAAACTACCAGAAATCCGTGATAGCACATTTTTTCATAAAATGAGGGTTATCATGTTTTTGGACTGACACCATCAATTTTAAAATCTACTTATTTTTTTTATTTCTGACACAAATAAAAGTAGCTAGAATTTTGTTTTAAACCAACTTTGCTTTTGATCCTTTGACCACATAATTGTGCGTTAGGTGTTTATCCAGTGCTGGGTCAAAACACATCTCCCAGCCAGAGGTCATTGACCCTTTTGATAGTGTTAAATCTTGCATATTTGACTTTTTATGGGAAGTGTGTGCCCTATAGTTTTTTTTATTTTATGTGTGAGTGTGCCACAAAGGTTCGAGTCCCTGGGAGGACTACTTGTATGTTTTTTATTTTTCATGGGGAGTGTGGCCCATTAGTTCGAATATCTGGGAGGATGCTGGTGTGATTTTTTTATTTGTTATGATGTATCCATAGTTCTGATTCCCTGGGAGGATGTTGGTGTGACTTTTTATGGTGTGTGTGTGCCTATTTGGCATGAATCCCAGGGAGAACGTTGGTGCCTTTTTTGTTTCTCGAATCAGCCGTTGTATTAGAGTATGTTAGAGCTCCTCTCAATTTGGACGTTGAGGGCTAGATGGAGACTAGGTCAATCCCTCCTCTTTCCATCCCTCTACTTTTCTGTGGAACAGTGAACCCCCTTCTCCCCTCAAACTTTCACCCCGTGACGCACATTCCCACCTGAGGTTAGTGAAATTTCTCCCCCTCATCCTTACCACTTGTGACGGTGGGGAGGGGGGGGTATAGGTTCTGATACGTTTGAATGTAAGCTGTACAAGTACCTTCAGTTCACCGCGTTAAATAAATTATATTTTTGTATTGCCCGATCCAGAACCTAAATTACCCCAAATACATGACTAAGGTTCTCAACAAATAAGATAATTTCTATTGAGCATGCATTTCTCTCGAAACATAAAATGAAAACACCACATTTTCATGATTAAGGGCCAGTTTCATAGTCAAATTTAGTACGCCTCAATGTGCGGCGCTACACTAAGTACATGATGACACCTACCTAAACCAGAATGGAATGGGCCAGTTTCCAATGCGAGAATGGCCCATTCCATTAGAGTTTAGGTAGGTGTCGTCATGTACTTAGTATAGACTTGAGGCGTACTAAATCTGACTATGAAACCGGCCCTAAGCCCAACACCACACATTTAGCTTTAACGAGGTCTTAATAAAGATCTATTGAGATAGCCCGTCAGTGCCATTGAAAATACCAGTATCATTGCTTTCAATAATAGCGAATCTTTGTAACAAATTAATTCAACTATTTTGGTACTGCTTGGACTCCAGGCACCGCCACAAAATGTGCGCATAATTTTTTTTAAATCTAGAGAAAGAATATATGTATTTTTTAATTGTGTGCAAACACCTTGTTAAACTGGATATTAACCCAGATCTTTCACTATTTAGCGGTATTTTATAAAAAACATACATATTATTATAAGATTAATATACAAGTATTAATCATTAAAATAATCGTTATTAAACTATATTATTAACGCGCTATATGTTACACGTATATGTGATGCTTACTCTAATGAGGAAGGCATTAGGAAAGAAGCATTTTATAGATAATATAGCCTCATTTGCGTGGAGGGAGTGTGGGAAACCATACTAAGTAGACCCACCAAGAATTTGAGCTCTGTAATCAGTAAGCAGATCTAGCACACAAGTGATGCTTTGGGCCATTCGACCAATGAAGCGGGTTATTTTGGCGTGGAAGTATGTTTTAACTTAAATCACTCCCCCACCCCATTTCTAAGGCTTCACGTTCATGCAAAGTAGAATTGAGAGAAAATTCACCTAAACCACCCTGCAGGAGGGGTAGTGTTAAGAACACGCCCGTCACCGAGTGTTTCCGAAACAACATTGTAAAGTTAACGGTAAATGTATATTTATTTACATCCATTGAACATTCCTCACTGAGGGAAAACGATTATTGGTCAATCAGAGGGGGAACTAAATGTCCCCATAAATGTGCGTGTTTGACAATTGATGACGTAAATATCTTTTACTAATACCTGGCATCGGATTGGTGTACCGACATATGGAGACAGAACTAGAGCAAGGGGTACGTATCAACCAAAAGGTGAACCAAATTTTGCAACAAGGGAACAACGATTTTCGACGAATCAATGGTTTACACATTCACATGCGGCTATACATACCCTTTGAAATTGATAAAGTCAGTAATTATAAATCATAATTTGGAAGAATACGGACTCAATATGAGTTTTAACGCCGATGACGTCCTGGAAGCATGGGAGGTTAGACCTAATTTATTTATATTTTATTTCATATTTATTTTATGGACACCACTTTGATATACATAGGTAATCCCCCTTTTATTTTGATAGATTGGCAAAGAAACGCAACCTTCCCTCTTTAGAGGCCACAGGTAGACGACCCCGACTTACTGATGACTTTTACCTAGAATGGTGTTTGCTTAGCTGACACGTCGATGTATAAGTAATTTTTTTCCAGTAGGTTTGATCATGGTATGATGTTTTATCAATAGTAATTAATTGATTGTGTATTTATTTAATAACAGATTTTTGGGATACACTCGATATAGATACAGGTTTAGCCTCTGCTAATGGGCTAGACATGCCTCCGGAGAGCAACGAGCGTAGAGCTGAGGTGGCCGTGACGCCAGCCCACCTTATTGAAGAGGTCGAGGATCTACCATCAGCAGTTCAGGCCAACTGCAGCCTCCAGAACTTGTCCCTGTACCCGTGCCCTTTAAAGCCTTGTACCCACTGGGCGATAATCACCCGATACAAGTATCCAGCGACTCAGCAACATCGTCCGCGCAAAGACCAACGTGTAACCGGACACAAGTATCTACAGATGTTGCTCCGTTCCTATTGCAATGGATCCACACATTGCTGCTGGTGTCGCTGGGGCTTTTATAATAATTAAATGTCATCAAAAGCGAAAAAATACCGATGATGAAAAAGGGAGTTTCTTAAGACGGGGTGAGAATTATGTTGACTGTTGTCAGAGCTATCGTTGAATGATGAAGGCTCATTAAAAAATATATAGTCACCACAACTACAATAAAATCACCACTAAAAAACTACCAAAATACTACTATTAAGACGGTGAATATAAATTAACTTATTAAAATTTAATATTTGCCTACCGGTGTTTGCTCGCGGGTCAACACCAAGCGATGTTTCCCATTGGAGATGGGAGACCAAGAAACCGGCAACATTCTTTGATCTTTTGCCACCGGACATTCGGGAAATGTTTCCGTGTATCCAGACACATGGGAAACATCGTCTTGAATCATCGTGGGTCGGCGTGTGTCTGGCGATTCTCGTCCAGTGTGTACTAGGCTTTAGAGTCCTCTGTTTACGATGACCTGAAAGATCTTGATCCCATAATATGTAAGTATGCACCATTTATTTATTGAAAACCTCACTAATCTATACTTATAAAATAACATGTCCTGATTGATTGACTGACTGACTGACTGACTGACTGACTGATTCATCATAGCCGAGCGCAAACTATCAAGGCTACAAGCATGAAATTCGGACTGTATATTCATTTTGTTATGTAGGCACCCACTAAGAAAGGATTTTAGAAAATTCCACCCCAAAGGGGTCAAAATAGGGGATGATAATGTGTATGATAATATGTATGAAAGTCCGTCATTTTGAAAGTTACATAAACAAAATTTTGTATTTCGGTTATTGACGTAAAACAAATAAATACGTGTTTCAGGAATTTTGGAAATTTTATTTAATAAGGGATGAAAAAGGGGGTGAAAGTTTCTATCGGACTTGTATTATTTTTGATCTGAGGTCAAGTTATGGTCATCGACGTAACGTAATATTTTAAATTAATCTGCTAATACATATGTATATTTTCGTATTTGTATATAATCAACTTCCACGCGAGCAAAGCCGCGGGCAACAGCTATCTAGTGATAGATGTATGTGGAATGCTTGACTTGACGAATAACACTGTATTAGTTGAAAGAAGTGTTCCAAATATATGATTCAAAACTAAAGTGTTTTGCTCTTGACTTAGTGGCTTATTTGTTAGCAAATGTGTTTGTTTAAATTAAATACTACGATGCGAAGGCTAAAAGCTAAATTGAATTGTGCTTAACCCTTTTTCATTAAGCTACTTGTATTTTGAAAAAAAAGTTTCTCTTTTAAAAAATGGAAATTTGAGGAATGCCTGACTTAGCGAATAAACCTATATTAGTTGAAATATACGATTCAAAATTATATTATTATTCTCTTTACTTAGTAACTTATTTATCGACAAGTGTGTTTGTTTAAAATAAATAGTAGATATAACGCATCGGTTCAAACTAAATTGTTTTGCTCTTAACAATTTTTTACTAAATTACTCTTTACGTTTTAAAACTAATTATATTGCTTTGAGTATTTAAAAATGTTTATCAGAGGAATGCTTGACTTATTGAATAACACTGTGTTAGCTGAATTAAATGATTCAAAACTAGATTGTGTTGCTCTAAACTAAGTAGTTTATTTCTCGGCAAGTGTGTTTATAACATATTCGTTTTAAAAAAAAAGTTCCTAAGAAACGGTTTAAAACTAAATTATGTTGCTTTTAACATTTTTTTCACTAACCTGCTCTTTATTCTTGAAATAAATTAAATTCAGCTCCTCTTTTAAAATTCAATATTTGAGGATGCGGCCAGAAAATAACAGTTAATAATGCTTGCCCTAATGTGGTTTAAAATAAATGAATGCTATAATTAGGACTAAATATTCTCTAAAAGTAGCCATCTGTGAGCAATAAGGCTATTGCTGCTATTCCAGAAATAAGGCATTACGTAAACTACCTTTATGATTTTGAATGTACACAACATACCAAAGCCTCCCATATAACCCAATTTTCAAAAGAAAGAAGTTATCTGAAAGCTAGAAGATCTATAAATCTGCCATTCGAAGTTGGAATTTATAGTTTAACCAATATGATATTATTGTAAATAAGAAATAATTTAGTTTATAGTAAAAATAAAAATTACTGTTATGAAATTATAGCCGCAACAAAGATTCTAATTATATACAGTTCATACAAGATATAACTTAAAATTACATAACATAGCATAACAAGGGACGATAAATTAATATGTGGCATATCATTAAAAAAAATGTATTCCTTTCTTCTCATAATATTAAAACACTCAATAATAAAAATTAATATGAATATTACCAAAAGTATATTAGCTATGTTGCAAAACCATGTTGTTAACCTATAGAGTTGTTTTAAATTTCATTGTTTTGTATTATGTTTTAGTAGGACACTGTTCCTTTTAATTTAGTCAATACATGTCTTAAAAGATAATTTATAACTATTAAATTGACATAATATTTTACAAAAAAAACACGCAAAATTATATTAGAAATACATTGTTGTTTTAGCCACTCATTAATTCACCATTTGTTATAAATAAATAGCTGGATAAAATGTATAAGAAATATAAATAAACAATTATCTTAAAAGGAAAAAAGTTTTATTTCAAAAAGTATTTTGAAAGTTGAAAAGAAATGTATATAGTGTATATTTTAAAAATGTAAAAATGATAAAGATTTAGATAAAAAATGGAATTCAAACATGATAAAATTAAAAATTAAAATGACGCATTTAATTTTCCTAGAGTGCAATGATTTGGTTTAAAGATTGTACATTGAAGGTAGTTTAACTTGTGCTTGCAAAAAGAATGTCAAACAATGGTGTGATTGAATTCAAACTATTGTGTTTTATTTCAATTAGAAGCCGTAAAGAGCTGTGCATACCCTATTCAGATGGTGGGAGCTGTGCCGCCTCCTATCAGGGGAGATAGTTTCTCGCCCCCACCACCATCCACCACTCGCCGACCCCCCTCTTGCCAGTTGGAGCTGTGCTACCTCCAAGGCGGTGAGATAATTTCCCGTCCCCAACGCTCACATCCCCCATAAGGCTGTTTATGCCAGGCCTCTATCATTGTTCGGATTCCACGTTAAGCTGTAGGTCCTCCATTTCATCTCACAATCCCCCTACCATTACACATTAACATAAGTGCGTATAACCCGAACGGGTAGTAAGACGCGGTGCTAATAATAATAATAATAATAATGCTGTTTGGAGATGCGCCGTCTCCAATCCAAGGCGACAGTGTTTCACCCACAGTTGGCGGCTATACAAAAAAAAAGCGTACCCACTATAATCCCAACTGTCATCAAAGCGATCACATGTCATGGAAATCCAAAGAGTTCTCGAAGATGTTTGCACCCGCAAAGCAAAGCCCGTGAAACAGCTCGTCGTAACTAGTAATTTCAACATGTTGTTTTCGTTGTACAAAGTCGACGCCAAACGAGTAATCTTCACTTCTCTGCGAGATGTAGGACCTCATTGACGTCGACGTTGACCGAAGGGATATGTGGTTGACACCCCTTACCAGATATGTCAACTATCTGATCGACACACTCGTTATGGATGTATGCGACACGCTAACAAAGAAACGGAGACCGTGGATGCCATCGACCTAGAACAGCCTACGGTGGAAAAACACATCAGAAAGCTGAATCTAATCAGTGATACCTATTATACACGTCAATTTGTCGGTTTGGACTATTACATAATGGATTGTGAACTTAAAATTATTTTACTAACACATCTAAGCGAAATTGTGGAGAAACGTATTAACGAATATATACGTCATTCATGTAAAAATATATAGTAAATATATATGTCTATCATAACGTGTCTTATTAACACAAAACTTACTTCTTTTCTGTCCATCACCTGTGACCTATCCCTTTCTCAACTTGTCGTGCCACCAAACTCACATCAGGTACGAATCCCTAAATATACAAAGTTGTGACATCACGTTTTCCCTATTCCTGTCTCGACGTGTCGAGCTGCCAAACTGGTGCCAGGAATGAGTCATCACCCTTAGCCTATTCCTGTATCGACAGGTCAAGCCATAAATCTGTCACTATGTATGAGTCGAGAAATAGATTTCTGGGTCACCGGGATTGCGACATCAGCCTTGACCTATTCCTGTATCGACAGGTCAAGTACAACTCCAGAAATAGGTTATTACGTCATCAGGGTTTCGGCATTGTGGGTAGAGAGACTGACCAGATCCCTCTCAGTCTATGTGTAACTTCCATCGAGATAGGATTCGAGGCACTCTCCAGGAGCCAAGGTCACCAACCGTAATCCCTATCACATTAGAATGGTTAGACAGTAAAATGTGGTTTAGAACTCCAATGTTGTCATAAAATAATGACTTCATTAAGGAATTTAGTCAGAGTGGCAGTAAGAGTATGTCTAATTACATAGAAAAAGAATGAAAATTAATGAACTAGTTAAACTACTCATCAGTGCCTTTGGCTGGTATGTTAATCCAGGATTCTTGGACAAGAATCAGAGAACAGATTTGTGGGAAGAGCCGAAGAGATTGTTTTATTTGTCATATATTAATACTTTTCATTTCATCAGTTACTAGCAAATTTTTATTGCTCAAATTGTTTTCCACGATATATGAGATGAATTTCCTCTAAGTTATATCTCTATATAATCAAAACAAGTGGCTAATATCCCCTGTACCCAGATTGGTGGGAAAACGTTAAGATAATAGTTTTGCTTGCAGGTAATTGGGTAGTTTGGTGTTTGAAACCTTGTTGGGCTTATAGATAGTGATTTTTAGTCAAATAATTTCCACACCTCTTTGATGCAAATGTGAGTTTATTTCTTGTATAATTTAACTTCCTCAGTCTTATTTTATTGGTATAATGGATTACGGTTATATTCCTAAAGGATGAATTGTACACATATCTACTAATTAAACTATTGTGATAGATTTGAGGAAAGTTTATTTGTGAAATGTGCCCACATTTGCATAGTAGGAAAACATTTAGGAAACTCCCCACTCAGCCCAACCGACCGAGATTGCAGCCTCGTTCTCTCAATCATTTGCAGTAAGCTACAATCTATTGAAAGAGAAACGTCCTAGACCATTTAACCACTGAAATGGATTGTCCTTTTTGTTTAATGTATAATTTGAAGCAATGTTGCTTTAGAACCATGTGCTGAATGATTTATTTTAAAATATTGCGTTAAGCAAGAAATTATCAATGGATTAATTATTATTATTATTATTATTATTATTAGCACCGCGTCTTACTACCCGTTCGGGTTATACGCACTTACGCTAATGTGTAATGGTAGGGTGATTGTGAGATGAAATGGAGGCCCTAGAGTTTAACGTGGGATCCGAACCACGGTGGAGGCCTGGCATTCCCCACATTCACAAGATGTCTTGTCAGAGGTGAAGGAAGGGTTTGGAAATCAGATAAATATGTGCCGGGACCGAGGATTGAACCCCGGCCACCAGCACAGAAGTCTGACACCTTACCCCTAGACAACCAGGTCACCCTAATGGATTAATTGAAGTAGTCAGTAAATATAAGAAAGTGGTTTTAATGGTAGTGCACTCTCAAAGGCGTGGGGAGCGGATTGAAAAACCACCTGTGGAAAAATTAATTATCCAGTGCTGCCGACAGAGATTAAAATATTAAATAGTGTCACCATCTTAGTTAATAAAATTCAAACCGGCTTCTGTGGCCGTATGGTCAAAGGCGTCATTCTTGCAGTAGACTAGACTGGCTATGACAGAGAGATTGGAGCTCGAATTCCAGCCGGGTGTTCTGAAAGCGGTTTTTCTAAAATGGTTTTCCACTCTCCTTACACACAAATTCGGTTACACTACCTCTAAATTCAACCTTCCTAATCCATAACTCACTAGCGTAATTGATACACATTCGTATAACCTGGACAGGTAGTAAGACGTGGTGCTAAAAAAGAATTCAATTTATTAAATCTTTAGGATACCAAAGTTAAATTTGAGATTTAAAAAAATATTTTTCCTATAAATATATAACCTCTAATTTTTATCAAGTTAAGTAATGTTATTCTTTAAACATTTTGTTTGAAGTCTCTTTCAAAATTTATAATAAATGCATGTCCAAAATTCATAATATTTTGGGGGTTTGTTTTTAAAGTTTTTGGCAATAGACCTCTTGCAAGTAAAGAGTAAAAGTTTTCTATATCAACCAAATAATGCCCGATTTTCAAATGTCATAAATCAAAATATTGTGTTTCCACAAGGTTAAAAAAAAAAAGGGAAATTTATCGGAACTTGCATGGAGGGAGAGTGGGAATTCATAATGGAAAATTTAGTTACAGTACACCTGGCTTGGGTTTCAAATCCCTTCCCATCAGCGACAAATTAAACGAGATGGGCTTGATGTTTACTCCATGTTCCCAATATAGGATATATTTTGTTATGCCAAAGAATGTAAAGATATATTTCAACGTCCTCATCGAGTGTACTGAGGGTGTTTTTTCCAAAATGTTTTTTCACTCTCTCTTGACTCAAATGCTAGTACAATTCCAATAATATAACTTTCTTATCTCTAAAACAATTAGCGTAATTAGTACATAAGCGTATAAATAGTAAGGGTAGTAATACATGGTGCTAAAAAAATTAAAATTAAATTAAGACATTGATTACACTAAAAAATGTACAATTTATGAATCCTGGGCACAAACTCCTACTCCGTTAGCACATTGGTGGGATCGCTAAGCTTCTGTACGGGTAATAATAATAGTAAAAACAAGATGTAAAATGCTTAGTTTGGTTAGGTCCAAAATGGTTTTAAGTTTTTGAAGTGGCTCCCCTACTCATTGAGTTTGGTGGGATAAGCTATTTGACCAACGACAGCTGACATCCTACATTTTAACTTAGTTAGTCTGCCTTTTAAGCTAAGAGTCTCGATTTTGATTCCTGGTATGGCCAAAAAAAAAATGGATCATTGGAGAAAATGAATGTTCCCCTTTCACGTTAATGAGGTAACATCCTGGGGACTTGGAAATATTTCTTTTCTAGAACTAGGTTAAATCTTTTTAAGTTGTGTGTTGATATAATCAATCGGTCCATTAAGTTCACGTTAAGTACCCGAAATTAAAATAAAATAAAAATGATATAGCAGGCATAAAAACATATGAACGCAGTCACAGTTTAGAGGTCTGATTTCTAAGGAATTAACTTTTCTTCCTATTTTGGGGAGGGGGTGGATGAATAAGGGAAGGGGCTGGAATTGTTGCGTCTTAAAACACTGCCCATTAATTACAGAATACAGGATAAAGATTTAGAATTTTAAGAAACTCTACCAAAATTCACTTGAAGATTATTTGGAAAACCATAGAGAAATATCAGTATCGAGCATTACCCCTCACTCTCCAAAGAGTACCCAGCCAGGATTTGAACTGTTTAAAACTTCCCGGATATGAGATGAGCACGTACAACTACTCCGCTGGTGCTGATCCAACACTCTATGAGACTGTATTGTCACTTGCTCCATTTTTGTGAAGTAGGGAGTGTATTTTTCCTTCAGCTTGAGTCGTATTATTTTTTTTATCTATCGTGGTGCCGGTGGCTGTAGACGCCTGGATGCACCAGATAAGGACGCCCGCCCCTCCTCCTGGCCTTTGCAAACTCACTCGCACTCCCTTTAGAAGTCGACAAGAAACAAGGGAAAGGCGCGTACCAGTGCGTTAGGGACCGCGGCTAAGAAAACAAACATGGCCCCAAACTATGTTTGGTGGTACAGTCTCTAAACGCTTAAATTAATTTTTTTATATCGGTACAATATGCTGCTAGTAATTATTATTTTTGGAGACCTAAAGAACACAATTAAGAGGGTTATAACTATAGTAACTCATTGGTATTCACCGGGAGAGAATTGGGAAATCTCATGTGTTGTCAAAACAGTACATACCAAGTCAGACAGAGTTCTCTGCACCATCCAGCTACCCAGTGGCATATAGTAAAGTGATATTTAGATGAAGTGTAGCCGCATTTGTATGGAAGGAGAGTGGAAAGCCATTATAAACTCTCTTAGAACACCCAACCGCGATTCGAACCTCATTCTTCCCATCATCAGCAGTCTAGTCTACTGTGAAAGTGGTGCCTTAGACCATGCGACCACGGAAATGGATCAGAGTTAGTTGAAGTTTGTACCTGTGAACTGTGTTCAACACTCATTTTAAGTAATCAATGGAAATAAATTACTTTATTAGGTATATGTAAAGGATAATTATTTGTTATTGGTCAAGTGGGGACATAGTTGGTGAGAACAATTCATAAGGCACATTTCAGCCCGCCAGGACGCCAATATCATTTCATGTTAAAATTTTTTATATACGTTCAATGTCGTATCCGTTTCCGAGAGCCCTTCGGGACTGGTGTTATCTGTTGTCCCTTTATGTTCCTCCTGTAATTTTCATGTACAACTATTTGATGTTTAGCAAAAATAAAATACCTAACAAACAAACAATTCATAAGTACAGTTTTAAAAAGCTCTGCTTATCCTGAATACACTCGATGCCAAGATGCAACTATCCGGGAGCCAAACTATTTTCAATATAATTTTCTTTTTAGAATATTGCCCCACATCGTGCCAGCCATCAGGGATATCCAAATACTTCCACTAATATTGTAGTTAGTAGTAAATTATGATTAAGAAGAAGTGCACCCACATTTTCAAACGCACACGCACACACCACAAACATACGACTTTCCCTTCAAAAACAAACCAGAGAATAGGAGCCATATATCATTTTCCACTGGACCAATAGTGTGGGTAAATAAACTTAAAGGAAATGTTTCCACAGGCAAATTAAAATGAAAAATAGGTAGAATCCTGTTTCTAAAGGTTTGGATTTGAATTACTTTAGTTGAAAAAATCACTGTCAGAAATATTTTAGATGGACCCACACTTATTTAAACATCACAGACATGTAGATTAAATGCTCGAATATTTGCACTAGCATAGTAAATTGTAGTTTTCTGGGCACTTAATTAATCTTGAGTCAGTTTACAACATTACTAGGAAAATACTGTCTAATTTTACTATGAAGAGCCTTTTAGAAAGTATGTTTGCACCCCAAGATTAAAACTATTTTACTCTATTATTGGTGTTAACTTACAAATATGGATACTATCTGTCAAAAGTTACAGTTTCAGATCACATGATTTGACTTATGAATACGTGAAATATATCTGGAGATTTCTATCTGCCAAAAGGATCTTCATAGGAAAATTGTATTGTAGATAGTTTGTATGTATTAATTGCTCTTGCTGGGGTGTAAAAGAATTAATTAATATTTTCTAAATGAAATAGTTCTGTTACTCAACTGATATCATTTCTGGTGATAAGGTTTGGCTTAAAACATTTGATTTTGTTCTAGGCTTGGTTATTTAGTCAGTTAAACTTTTACACTGCGTAAAGAAAAGTATTATAAATATAAAACAATTAGACGTGATACATTTGAATTAGTGTATTCAAAATAATAAAATAATATAAATTTTAAGAAGAATCATTAATAAAAATTTAGAATATCTCAAAATCAAATTTAATGTGTTCATTGGTGGAGTGATATGTTCTGTATGTGACATGTTCATTTTAATTAAAGGTTCCGACGTCCATATTCTTGTTAATGTTTGTTGACCTAAATTGTATTCTATAAGATTTTCCATGTGGTGATGATGATGATGATATTATTTTAAAGTTACTCTCATTGTTTCCAGTCGGTATTCATATCAGAACTGTCTAGAGACACTCTGAGGTGTAAATAAAAACCCCATTTATAAAATAGACTCCCTATCAATCCAGGTTAAGTGAAGAAATATGTAATATTTTGACAAACTACTGATATAAAAAGAATACTACCCAGGATTTTGTTGGATGACGTAGAAAGCTAATATTTAAATGTCATAATTTGGGTTTATTTACTTCTAGGAGTTATCTGAAAACAAGCAAGAACTTTAAGCAATCAAATAAATATATTTTACTCGGGTTTTATATAGTATTATAGTTGAGAACCAATATTTGTAAAAGTTTTTTGTGTTTTTTTTTCTTGCAATGGTGATTTTTTTTTTGCATCACGTGTTACTACCCATTTGGTTTATACACTTATGTACTAATTATGCTAGAAGTTTTAAGGACAAGGATGGCTATATTTATATGATGAGTACCCACATTTGAGTGAAGGAAGAGTGGAGAACATTTTTTTTAAAATCACCCTCAGTACACCCGACTGAAATTTGAACCTTAATCTATCCTTCATTGACAATCCAGTCTACTGCGAGAGCAGTGCGTTAGACCTTGGGGCTACTGAATTGGGTTGGTGAGAGTATTTATTATTAAAGGAGATGAAGACACATTCTTGCGAAAGATGTAAAAAATACAACCCTAAATTGCGTGGGGAATACTACTAAAGACTCTAACCTAGGCCTCCCCATTACTACAATCTAGTCAATTTCTAGCTTGATACCTTATATCACCTTACAAAGGGTGTTCAATATCCACTTTTTAAATTCTAAACAAACTCGAATAAAATAATTTAAACATTCTCGAAGCAGAACTGAAGTTCGAATATGTTTGTTAGTTGTTTTATGCTCGAAAAAATATTATATTTTTGTTATTTATATAAATGTATGCGGTTAAACTACTTGTAAAATGTGTGGTTACACAATCGTTGGTTGAATTTCATTTTATTCTGATAAACCAAGTTATTAACACAACTTAAAATTGAATTATGTCAGAATGTTTCTATATGAATATTAATTTGTAGTATATATAAACGCTCAGAATGACAGTAATTGACAGCAAATCTAGTTTTATAGCTGTCAATATATTTACTGGAAAGCCTTCGTAATTGTCTAAGCCAGTTTTTTTTTTAGTGAAGTCGAAACTGATAACTGTTTCGAAGCCAAGTCAATATTTCGAAGCTTCGAAGCTTCGCACACCCCTACACGCAACCAGGTTATTTTTAATGACTATTCACAGGAAGGCCAGTGCATAGTCCTCTTTTTCAATTCGAAGTCAAGCGAACATAATAGTATTAATTATTCCCTAATACTAATAGAATTAAGAATATTTTAAAAAATAATGTTGGAGTAATATAATATATGTTTCATAGCTATATAGCCTTGGGTATAAGATATAATTTGTAAAGTGTTATATTGCCAACATGATGAATATATTTCATTCTAAAATGAAATATTAAGCTAAGGTTACACCATGTAATCTAATTATTTTAGATTTTTTGTCATGGGAACAATAATTTGTGATTAAATTGACGGCACAAAATGCCAAAAATTTAGCAAAAATGTGTATTTTAACTTTAAATAAACCCGCTTTGGTGGCAACAAATGATCTAAGGCGTTACTCTCACTATACTAGACTGCCTATGATGAGGACATCAGGGTTAGATCCCAGTCAGGGGATTTAAGGTATTTTCTTAAATGGTTTTCCAATCTCCATCCATGAAATTGTAGGTACACTTCTTCTAATTTCAAACTTCTTCATCTCTAACGCATTATAGTAATAAGTAGGACAACATATGGCAACATATGCGTATAGCCTGTATGGGTAATATGAAGCAGTATTAAAAGAATATTTTTTTATTAATGACGCTTTGTAACTGTCAAAACTAGAAGATTACTATCAAATAAAATTCTTAACTGACAAATATTTTAATATAAGTTGAAGGTGCTGAAGCGTCATGCATACCCATTTATAACAATAATAATTTAAATTAAATTCCAACTTCATTTATTTTATCGCTGGCCAACAGTCACAAGACATATAAAAGGCCAGCACTGAAAGTACACAAATATCTGACGAGTATTCATAAATATATAAGAAAATAGAATAAACAATCATATTGTAGCTAAGTAATTAACGATACAAATAAATAGTTACTAAATGATAAGATAGTAATAATAATAAAATTTATTTATAAAATGTAGTAGTGAAACATTAAATATTAATATAATTTCAAAAATAAAATATTAATACATTAGGCAAAATAATATAGATTTAAATTTTAAAGGTAGAACATGTAATGACTAAATTAATGATAAGGGATTTCCTTAAATAATACATTGAGTTTAGCTTTTATTTTGTGATAAAATTCAAATTTAACAAACTTAGAATTAACGCTATGAATAAAAATGGCCTATAAGGTTTACCTTGTAAGAGTAATGAGAGGAAATAATTTTGGATTACGAGAGATCTGGAAGGGGCATGAATATCTACATAATCAAGGGCAAATTTACAATAAATATAGTAATTCTAAATATTAAAAACAAAAAGGGCCTCACAATAATATCCAAGCAATAAGATAGTTTGAAGCCCTAAAAGGTTTCAAATTCTGTCATAATCAAAATAATTTCATTTAGTAAAGAATTTATCATATTTGTGTATTTATAATAATAATAATAATATATTGTATATATGCTATTGCTTGATCATCATTGGAAGTGGTAAAAACAACTTTCCCCAACCATGGTTCACAGAGCCAATTTTGACCGACTTCTCTAAGATTGGAAAGTTATTAATAAATTTATGTGTTTCTCTTTTCACTCGCAATAGATTAATCGTGATAAAAACAATTTTTACGTTCTTTAAATAGCATTTAGATAACATTTTTACGTCAAATGGTTCACATAAAAAATATTTGAACACGTTTTATTGACTTTTAACGTGTGCGAGAAAGATTTATTTTCCAGAAAGTCCCAACCGCAGATACTAAAACTTAGCCTATTCAACCATAGCTTTTAACAAGCTAATATCCACTGACTATCCAATGCCTGGGAGATTAAGGTTCGAATCTTGTTCGTGTCTACTGAGTGTGACTTTTCCAAAATTGTTTTACACTCTCCTATCACGGAGATATGGGTACAACTTCTCTAAATATAACCTTACTACGCCCTAAAAACACAATCGTATTTAGTACTTAGCGTATAATCCAAATGGGTATTAAGACGGGGTGCTAAAAAACAAATATAAACATGATGATATAACGGTAATTATATCTACTGTATGAACACTTTAATTATTTTTTTTAATACACAGCTATTCTCCACATGTCTTACTTATTATGAAAATATACAAATAATTATTTGTGTCAAAAAGCAGGCTTACATCTCTTACAGTTATTCAACACTGTAGCAAACAAAGGATGTTATTATTGGTGTATACGTTTTAACACTTGGGGGGTTTTATGGCCTAATCTATGAATTAGAGATGAGGAGGGTAGTTTAGACGAAGTGTACACGCATTAACATGGAGAAACCACAATGATTAAGCCCCTGAAAACAAACTCACACAATACCCCCAGCCACGGTTTAAACCTCAACCTCCCCGTTACAAGTAATCTGGTATATTGTGAACCTGATGAATTAGCTAATATGAACTCCCGTGAAAGCTATCAAATGGTCAACTATGTCGCTTTTGTACAACATATGGTTCCTTTAATAAGACAAAGCAGATAATTTTGTTCTCTTTCACTTTTTTATCATTTCACCTGACTATTGTCCTCTTTTAATTGTCTCCTTGATATGCAAGTTATGAAAAAAATGATATATATTTATCTTGAGAGAATAAGGAATGCCAGGCCTCCACCGTGGTTCGGATTCCACGTTAAACTGTAGGTCCTTCATTTTCATCTCACAATCACCCTACCATTACACATTAGCGTAAGTGCGTATAACCCGAACGGGTAATAAGACGCGGTGCTAATAATAATAATTGAGAGAATACATGCTTTTTTGAATTAAAGTCTAAAAGAAATGCTTTGCGGGTGATTCATGCATATTTTATCGTAAAATATATACACAAAATATTATTATAAAGCACATTGATGGTTGCGTATAACCCAAACGGGTAGTAAGACGCAATAATAATAATAATAATAATAATACACATTGATGGTAACTTAACCTAGAGTGTCACTTTCATGTTATACCAAATTAATAGTGATGGGTAAATTGGGGTTTAAATTCCGGTAGGGTTTACTGATTTTTATTTATTAAATGGCTTTCTTTTCTCACTCTATGCAAAAGTGGGTACATTTCCTCTAAAGATCTACTTTCCTCATCCCTATATTAATAGTGTAATTAATGTATGTGTATAGCCCGAACGGGTAATAACACATGGTGGGGAAATAATTCAGCATATACACGCTTCTTACAAATTGATCATTGTATTGATAGACAGACGTTCGGGAATTTGCATCAGCAAGCTATTGCTATGTCAATATTTGTTAATTTGTCAAGCCTTTAGTTTCAAGATAATTTTAGTCAAGTTGTCTACTTATTTGGCGGGTTATCGCAAAAACCACATTGTGTATCAAAGGGATAGTGATAATTCATTGTTGGTCCAACAAAAACATACTAATTGTAAAAATATATTACACTGTTTCTGTGATCAATCCAATGTAATGCACCATGCTTCGATGATTTTCTAATCTTATTTGGACATTTTGGTATTCTTTTTGGCATTGAATCAATTTCTTTACCCTGTACTGATTTACTTTTTACAAAAACTCTTCTTTTATAAGTAAGCAGTACCAAGAGACCAAGAAATGAAACTAGCATTGGTGACAGAGGATTTTTAAGGGGGGGGGGGGCATTTGATTCCCTCTATGTATTTGCCCCAGAGTTCTCACTTCAGGTTTACTTTACAGTCCTTTAACATGTGATCTAAATGAAAGCTGTTCTCATACTCCCTCTATGCTATATATAATTTGCAGCCATGAAGCCGATATAAAATACCAACATAGTTACATGGCTCCCTTGGTCAGGATCTTCGATGTAACCATTAGATTGTATCCAAACCTTCAGTCTGACACTTTTACTGGCCTGTCTGGCTTATTATATAGATAAGATGCAAAGGATCATTTTTTACTTTGTGTCTAGTCCATTGAAACAGAGACCTCCATTTCCTGAAATAGCCGAAGACCCATTGGAACCAATATTTATGTAGATATATTTTGCTAAGTTTAGAGACGCCCCACCTAAGCAGTGTCTGGTTCATTTACGGTAGTTTGAGTACTTCCCTAATTGATTTTTATTTTTCGGGTAAAGGTATACTTAATAATTTATACCTCAATGCCTTACTCCAACTCAAGACTCAGAATAACTGGAAAAACCAGGATCAGTAATCTTCCTCATTCCTTGCCACTCCCTCGTTTTGTTTTTTTTGATTGACCCACCATACTCTCCATCTTTCCCACTGTCCCGATTTTCACAGAGAATTTTCAGTTTTTCATTCTTTGTTTAGTAACCATGTAAATTGTTATTTGATGGATGGATGTAAATCTCTAGATAAATTATATAATATAATAATAATATTTAGCACCGCGTCTTACTACCCGTTCGGGTTATACGCTTTAAGTACTAATTACGCTAATGGATTAGGAATTGGGAAGGTTGAATTAGAGGAAGTGAACCCGCATTTGCGTGGAGGGAGAGTGGAAAACCATTTAAGAAAAACCACCCCCAGTTCACTCGACCGAGATTCGAACCTCGATCTCCCCGTCCTCAGAAGTCGAGCTCAAAGCGACAAGCGCGTTAGCCAACTACGCCACCGAGGCGGGTGATAAATTATATCTTTTTGGATAAAAAACAATAGCTTAATCTTTTTTTTTGTCCGATCACATCACAATTTCCTCATTGGATGCTGGTCATAACACATCTAAATTGAGATTCCTAAACTAGGAAAACATTTATTTTTTATTGGAATGTTATCGTTAATACGCATTTAAATCTTGATAATATTTAGCATACTTCGAAAATTAAAACGTTAAGTTTTTATGTTCATGAAAATATTGTCTACGTTTTGTTTCACGCATGATAAAATGATGTTTAAATATGTTTTGATATGTATTATAAGCTCAAAAACAATCAAATGCTCTTGAATAATGTTTAAAAAAAAAAGGCATTTTAACTATCTAAGTATGAGTTTTAGTGTTAGTTATTTTCAAATAATGAGATTTGATGTTCATTTTATTCAAATAATAGGTTTCGATGTTCATTTTAGCGAATAATATTACAATACAAATACATAGGTTAAGCTGTGTTTTCATTTTACCGATTAATTTTGAGGATATGATATTTAAAAGTAACGTTTTGTATACCTCATCTATCTTTTCACGTTCTTATAAATACAGTAAGTTCAGTTGTGTTTCCATGTTGATAATTAATTTTGAGGGAATGATATATCAAAGTACCGTAATGTTTTGTGTACATCAACTATATTATACAGTAAGTTTAGTTATTCTTCCATGTTGATACTTAATTTTGAGGGAATGATATTTGAAAGCACCATAATGTTTTGTATACAACATATATATTTCCACATTATCTATCTTTATTGCGTATAACCCGAACGGATAGTAAGACGTGGTGCTAATATTATTTAGCACCACGTCTTAAATATATATGTTTTTCTTAAATGGTTTTCCACTCTCCCTCCACGCAAATGCGGGTTCACTTCCTCTAATTCAACCTTCCCAATTCCTAATCCATTAGCGTAATTAGTACTTAAAGCGTATAACCCGAACGGGTAGTAAGACGCGGTGCTAAATATTATTATTATATTATATAATTTATCTAGAGATTTACATCCATCCATCAAATAACAATTTACATGGTTACTAAACAAAGAATGAAAAACTGAAAATTCTCTGTGAAAATCGGGACAGTGGGAAAGATGGAGAGTATGGTGGGTCAATCAAAAAAAACAAAACGAGGGAGTGGCAAGGAATGAGGAAGATTACTGATCCTGGTTTTTCCAGTTATTCTGAGTCTTGAGTTGGAGTAAGGCATTGAGGTATAAATTATTAAGTATACCTTTACCCGAAAAATAAAAATCAATTAGGGAAGTACTCAAACTACCGTAAATGAACCAGACACTGCTTAGGTGGGGCGTCTCTAAACTTAGCAAAATATATCTACATAAATATTGGTTCCAATGGGTCTTCGGCTATTTCAGGAAATGGAGGTCTCTGTTTCAATGGACTAGACACAAAGTAAAAAATGATCCTTTGCATCTTATCTATATAATAAGCCAGACAGGCCAGTAAAAGTGTCAGACTGAAGGTTTGGATACAATCTAATGGTTACATCGAAGATCCTGACCAAGGGAGCCATGTAACTATGTTGGTATTTTATATCGGCTTCATGGCTGCAAATTATAAATAATAATAATAATAATAATAATAATAATAATAATAAAAGATAAAGATAGATTATTATTATTATTATTATTATTATTACGCGGTGCTAATAATAATAATAATAATAATAATAATAATAATAATAATCTATCTTTATCTGACACTCTCTCTCACGCTCTCACACACTCTCTTAATCTCTTTCACACTCTTTCCCCTCACACACACACACACGCACACACTATAACACACTATCTTTCATTAGATCATCTCTCATTCTCTCTCTCACTCTTTATACCTCTATCTCATATACTATCTATCCTCACCTACACTCCCTATTACACAATTTATCTCATTTTACATATTATTTATTATACTCTAAAATCTCACTCAAACGCTATCTCTTTCTCAAACACTCTCAAACGCTCGCTCTCTATCTCTCATACTCTCTCTATTTCAAACTCCCTTTCTCTCTTTCTCAAACTCACTCTCTAAAACTCTCTCCCTCTCAATCGTTCTCCCTATAAAACTCTCTCCCACTCTCTCACTCTAATATTATCTTTCCTACCTAATCCTTCTCTCTTAGACTCTCTCTCACTTGCCCTAAAATTTTATCTTTTTTTCACACAATATCTCTCACAAAATTTTACAATATTTTTTTTCCATACACACACACACTAACTCTCACACACTTTAACACGCATTCTCCCTCACATATTATTTTTCTCTCTATCACACATTCTCTCTCACTTTCTCTAAAAGACATTCTATTTCTCACACACACACGCACATACACACTTACACATATGTTTAAATATAATTTAATAAGCCCATTTTTGGTAGTTGAAATTAAGATTAAATTTTAATCAACGAAGTAATGTTAAATGTTAGGGGCCCAGAATGCCGGCCAAAATATTAGCCTAAAACTAAAACTAAATTTTCCTTGTGAATTTTCCATATTTTCATTCTGTGTTGGCAGTGGCTAAACTGTACAATTATTCGTTGCTTACATCATCATGGAAACTATTATTAGCGTATTATTGTATATTGGTAAATAAAATATTTCTCTTTGGTTAAAAATAATAACAGCTTAAAAAATTCTTGCTTAAGTTGTTTGGTGCAAAGAATAGATAGATAGCTTGGAGAGGGGTAGTTTTAAATTTCTCATCGGGGACGCAAGAGGGAAAATATAATTTTTGATTCAAATTAATCAACGAAAGATAAATATACCAATGTATTTTGATAGCCTTTGAAGAGTAAACTTTTATTTTGAAAGTCATGTGAGGCCTTATTATACTTATGTTTTCCCAATAAAAATCTATAATAAATGTTAGTATAATAAGATGCAGACATCGCTGCAACGATCCACTAGTAATATATAGCTACGCTAATGTATTAGAGAAATGAGAGGTTGAATTTATAAAAAAAATTACTCGAATTTAAATGAAGGGAGAGTGGAAAACCATTTATGAAAAGCCAACCTCAGAAAGCCTACACACGAATCGTATCCCGATATTCCGGTCACCGGCAGACCAGTATATTCCAAAAGTGACACCTCAGGCCAGGGGTGTCAAACTGGTTAAATCATAAATGCCATATTGAAAATTGAAAATACTGAGGAGGCCACAGTTCATAAAGTTAAGGTTATATCACCATATTGAGTCTAAATCTTCATTCAAATATAACTACTATTACAAAAAAGAACACAAGGAATGTATAAAATTTTGAAAGATACTCTATTTTTACCCAGGAATTCGATATATTATTTCAGCAAGAGTGTTAACATTAGACTTTAAATATTGTGTTGACGTCACTTTCATAGGTAATTATTGAAAAATGTGTGTTCATATGTTCAGATGTCGTGGATGTTTATTCATTTTCATATGAGAAAACAGAGGTTCTCCCACTCATATGTTGCCAAATATCGCACCTATTTTTTTGCGAACCTAGCCTAATAGATTTTTGGGAATTGATACCTGGTGATCTAGTGCACCCTCACTTGCCACATTTCCCCAAATAAAGACCAATTTATAAATTATGAATCTCTACAATAACAATAAAATTAATAATGTCCGCATTGTTTTCGGTTCATCAAAATGTCCACGGGCCAAACAGATTAATATAAACTAGATGGAATTAGCTATATTTGATCAAATACTAGCATTTCCCAGCGACTTTGCTTGCATTTTACAGTACATCAACCCATTTGTCAACTTCAAATGCTAGAAAACAATTAAACTTGTTCAAGAGCAGTGTTTTACTCGCGTACGAAGGTTCAAGAAGAAACACTGACTCACACCCATACCCTCCCCCTCCACATCCGTGCTCATATCACAGAAATACCAATCCCGACATATATTCACTGTTTACACTAATTTTTTGGGCACTACTTTGCTGGCGGATGAACTAGCGTGATGGTATATAGCTTACCATGGTTCCCTGAAAATTAAGTAGTACAACAGAAGTACCATCTCGATTTTTTTTTTATCTTATGGCACATATGACTGGGAGGGACTTTGACATCCAGGTTCAGTCACCTTATGTGTGTGTAGACTATTTTCCGCTTTGGTGTCATAGAACGTTGGCCAGGGTTCACCATAGGAGATTGTCTACCTGTCGTACCTCCAATGAGATGATTTGATGATGGTTATTATGGAGTTGTGGAGCATGGGTTAGTATTAATCTAACTTAAGCCTAATTTATCAAACCCTGCTGAACGTTGGGATTATTCACCTTAAGGGTAAAATGCCCAAGGTACCAGCTGACAATCGAACCCAGGACCCCTAGGCTTGTAGCCAGGTACACTAACCACTACACCACGAGGTTGGTTCATCTTGATCTGATGAGTACTTTTGGATTTTAGAGGAAACAAACAAACACGGATAAATATTCTAAAAATGTGTTAATATGTAATCTTATCGATCATACTATCCAGAAAAATAAAAACTCCCCAAAATTCAAATGTGCATATATTCTCATAGTTTTATTAAATGTATAGATTACTATTTAAGAAATAAAATGAGGTAAATTGAAAGAAGCACTTTATAGTAGCTGACCTATCTCAACAAATAGAATTATTCTGTTAATTAAGTACCAAGAAAAAACTACATAAACCTAATTTAGAAACAATATCTTAAAAAGCTGAAAACATACCTAAATTAAGACACAAATGCAAACAATATAATAATGGCTCTTTTACGAGTAGGCATTGTTGCAGTGAGTATAACCGACCCCGTGGTGTAGTGGTCAGTGCACTGGCTACAAACAAGTGGGTCCCGGGTTCGGTTCCTGGCTTATATTTTAGGTATTTATCCCGAAAGGAGAACTACCCCAAAAGTTACCAGGGTTTGGCTAGTCAGGTTTAAGTGTTTCCAATGGTTCCACACCCTCATATTCACTATCACCATATTCTCATCAAGAGAGGGAAAGAGCCTCCAAGGAAAGGCTGTATGATTAGTACATTCGGGAGCCCGCTGGGCAACGTACGGTACATTAGTACTGGCTAATCTTTCCAATACAGGGCTACGAATGATGTAGCCAACACCCACACAATAGTATTACTATTGCGATGAACTTAAAAATAAAGAGTTTGAATTTACTATCAAAGTAACAAAACAAAATAAACTTAATTTAAACGAAAAGCCATAAATCAACTCATAAAATAACTAAATCTAAATCACAAATGCAAGCACGCTAACAGTGACTCCTTTAAGTGGAGGCATTGTTTCAGTAAAAGGCAAACCAATAGTTTGAAATTAGTATCAAACAAAAATTGAAACTAAGTGGAATAATACTGTTGAAATGAGCATTAAAATAAGTTGTTTCAATTTATTATCAAATGAACAAAACCAAATAAACACAATTTACATGCGAAACCATAAAATATCTGAAAAATTAATAAATTTAAGATGGAAATAGAAGCAAGCTAACAGTTTTCTTTTGCAAACACATGTTTCAATGAATAACTAAAGAAATAGTTTGGATTTACTATAAAAAATATCTCTAAATAAACACAATTTACACGCAAAACCATAAAATAACTAGGAAAATAACTATCTTTAGGATGTAAATGCAAGAGCATTAAAAGTGGCTCTTTTACGTGAAGGAACTCGTGCAATGAACAAAAAAGACATTATGCATTATTTACTAATAGACTTTAGTCACAATATTTAATAATTATATCGTTGTATTTTAATTATGCATTGTACACCATTTGTTATGAATTTTCTACTATAAGCTAAGCGTTACGCATGATTATAAACCTAGCCTTAAATAAATAAATCAAAGATAAAACGACCGGTGCTGTTTACTTATGGGTGACCTGGCGGTCTAGGGGTAAAGTGTCTGACTTCTGTGCTGGGGCTCTGGGTTTCTATCCTTGGTCACGGCACAGATTTATCTGATTACCAAACCCTTCCTTCACCTCTGACAAGACGTGTGTTAATCACAACTTGTGAATGTGTGAAATACCAGGCCTCCACCGTAGTTCGGATCCCACGTTAAACTGTAGGTTCTGCATTTCATCTCACAATCACCCTACCATTACACATTAATACGAGTACGTATAGATCGAACCGGTAGTAAGACGTGGTTCTAATAATAATAATAATTATAATAATTATTATTATTATTATAATCCTTACTCAAGTGTATTTTTTATTTGTCAAAGAAACACTATTTACCTTCGAATGTGAATGCAAAATGACTGAAAAGATATCTTAAAAATACACTTGTTGCCAAATGGATTTTCTTAACCTAACCTAACTTACTACCCATTTGGGTTGTGCTTATAAGTTCTAATCACACTAATGAACTAAGAATGAGGAAGGTGGAACATAGATGAAGTGTACTCGCATTTGCGTGGAGGGAATGTGGAAAACCATTTATGAAAAAACCCCTTCAGTACGCCTAACTGGGATCGAACCCCAATCTCTCAATCATCAGCAGTCTGGTCTATTTCGAGAGTGACACCTTTGACCATGCGGCTACTGAAATGGTTTATGTATATTATTAAATTTATAAATAAATTATGTCTAAAATCAGCTGAATTATATTTGATCAAATCCACTTTTATAAATTTTATTCCCGTTTAAAAGAAAGAGTTGTATAGAGATACGTTTTTGTGATGACTGTATTATATATATTATCTATTAGCTATAGAGTTGGAATTCGTTATAACGTTCACCAAGGGGAAGAAATAATGTCATCGTTATACCCATTACTCACGATATCAATAATTATTTAAATCTATCTCCTATTCTGATCAAAATTCTCAATAATTTGATAAATAAATAGATTAAAAAACATTAAGAATATTGTAGATAAGAAATAATATATAATTATTTAACTACATTTTTGTATTTGTATAAATATGGTCTTAATAGTTTAATACATTTATAATTAAACACTATTTACTGTCCGTAATTTTAAATCATACATATAATACCATACACAATTTAATTCTTTATAGTTAAAAATAATAATAATAAATAAACAACATGATTTAAATTAGTCTATTTTAATTGGAATTTTTAAAATAAACATTTTAAAGATTTAACTTTAATATTTTTCATACTTCCCTTGTTTCCGATGGAAAGGTTTTTCTAAATGATTTTACAGTTATGGCGATGTTTGCGAGAGCAAGGTTGGAATATATACACACTGGGGATGTAGATGAGGAGGACGATCCCCAAGGAATTAGTGGAATAGACAGAAATTAAAGGGGTGGTTTAGCTTCTAAAACAACTTGAAGAGGAATACTAGCAGGTTTGTGACCTGTCCGTAATATGATGCAGGTACTCCAAAAATTGGGATTTCCAATTACTTGAGTGATTAATAATGTTTTAAAGATTTGTTTCCTAAATTGTATGTTATATCCATGTAGTACGCTTCTTATTCTAGCAATTGTATGGGAATACGTATGTATGAAAATCAAAGTGGTTTTCTGATCACATTAGCCGTGATCTTGTCATATTCCTGCTCACCATAACCAAGTCAGACCCATAGTAAATATATAAATGTATATTTGGGCACCATTACTTACTACCTGTCCGGGCTACGTGCATTTAACTACGCTAATGAAGTAAGGACGATGAAGAATATATAATTTAGAGGAAATATATACATACATTGTGGTTTCGAGTTATTCTACTCAGCCACAAGTAGTTCCAATGCAAAAGCCTAGTTTCTCCACGACACCTCAAGGAAGGGAATAAAAGTAGTCTTAGTTCCTCCACGACACCTCAAGGAAGGGAATATAAGTAGTTATAGTTCCTACGTGACAACTCAAAGAAGGGGATATAAGTATTTCTTGTTCCTCCACGACACCTCAAAGAAGGGAATATAAGTAGTTATAGTTCCTTCACATCACCTCAAAGAAGGGGATACAAGTAGTCCTAGTTCCTCCACGACACTTCAAAGAAAAGGAATATAAGTAGTCCTAGTTCCTCCACGACACTTCAAAGAAAAGGAATATAAGTAGTCCTAGTTCTTCCACGACAACACAAGAAAGGGGATATAAGTAATCATAGTTCCTCCACGGCACCTCCAGGAAAGGATCATATGTATACTTGGTTAGTGGTAAGATTATAAATGTATAAAATACAAACCCTTTTTCATGAATCAGATAGCCGAAGCTATCATCTCTGCATTTTAGTGAGGCTAGCAACACTTAGATATCATATTCTGAAAATTGAAAAATTACAACTGGACCCTATGGTTTGTGTTTTTGGTTAAAAACATATTAAAAGCGTTTGGTGGACCAATCTGGTCAATTTAACTAACGGGCAGGACGATGGTTCAAAATATAAACGGGATAAGTACTACTGTGCTCAAACTTGTATTCCAAGTTAGATAGTGATCTATTGATTAGTATAAACGTTATGAGACACACATAGGTTTATACACTTATATAGTAATATAATAATTTACTTTTAAAGGAAATTCACTTAAAATAACTTTTCATCAATCTAAAAGTTTGAGTCACAGGGCCAATTTCATAGTCAGACTTAGTACCCCTCAGTCGTGGCGCTGTACTAAATACGAGACGACACCTACCTAGACCAAAGTGGAATGGGTCAATTTCATATGCGAGACTGGCCCATTCCATTCGAATTTAGTTAGATGTGGTCTCGTATTTAATATAGTGCGGCACTTGAGGCGTACTAGGTTTGACTATGAAACCGGCCCTTAGTGAGAAGTATTATAGACTACACTATGGCCCTATTGTATAGTATAGTATGCACCATAGTGGAACCTTGAAAGGTAAGTTTGTTAACTTACAGGGTTAGTGAAATATACCTCTCTGTTTGCTTATAAGAAATACTAACTTATGGTTTTAAATTATTAAGAGTATTTGGTGAAAATATTTATGAAGACTTGTATCTAATTAAGAATAATTTGATACCACCTGTACAATATTTACACTCCTGTTTACGAGTATTACAACGGAAGCTAAAATCGTCGATATAAGTACGTACAGTATTGTACATATATAATAATAAAACTAGTTTAGAGATGGTTCTAATATTCTAATAATATATTATTATAATCTGTTTTTTATTTTAAGAATATTTAAAAAGATTTTAGATTGGTAATACATAAATAATGAAAATAAATGCATATTCATGATCTATTCATAATTATTTAGAGCGTACCCTAAGCAGTAATGTGTTTTTAAAACAAAGATCTAACATTAACAATTAATTTAGATTTGATTGACAACTATTCATTTAAATTCATAGTACGATGTATTTTATTTACAAACATGGGTTTTATCATTTGTTTGTATTATTCACTGTTCTCCTTTCCCACTAGCAATATTTTAGTAATTATTTTATGTTGGGGTTATAAATTTAATAACCGTGTGGTACATTATTTCTTAAATTTAATGATAAATAGGACATTAAACAAATATTTTTTTTCCTGTGGCGATTTAAACTAAGAGTAAATATAAGGTAGGGGAGATATTATGTTGCAATAATAACAAGACACATCTATATTTAAATATTAAAATATTTTTTTATATCCCCTGGAATCAAACCAGAATATCTTATAATTATGAACGACAATTCTACCCATGTGTTACTATAGCCCTATTCATTTTAACTGTGTGTATAGTCTTTTGTATTTTTAGATACCTATTTTTGAGTTTATTTAATTTCTATTGGCAAGTTTTGAGAAGCCTATCAAATCTCAACTCCCAATCCCAATCCCTATCCCACCCGATGTTTTCCTCGTGACTGCTCCCAATGGGGGCCTTGTCTAGAATGCTGCCATCCCTTCTTACGAAGATATCAGTAACAGGTGTATCGGCAACATACACACTACTTCTCAAATAAGTAGGAAGGGGAAGAAACCCTTACAGAAGAGAGTCCGTTAGAGAAGCAGGATGGAAGAAGAATATGCAGACATAAGAGAAGGTTGGGAGGGGAGCGGTTTGGGACGGAATAAGAAAGGAGGAGAGGGACGGGAAGGTATGGGGACAAGTGGTATGAAAACAGAAGGGAAAGTGAATAGGGAGGAAGGAAGGAAACGGTGAGATAGATAAAACCACCTCACAGGGTTAGCCAGAAAGATGTTAACGGTATAACTGGGGCTATCACTGAACATAACTTGATTTTTTTTTCTTTTTTAGTATTATGAGTTTTTAGTGACCGTTTTAAAGTAACATGAGACCCAAATTACGAATCTCTTTTTAATGGGTATGTTTTACCGTTTTAGATTTGTTTTTTCATTACCTTATGTAATATAATGAAATTAAAAATTTAAACAAAATCATACATTGCAAAAGAGTCTTTTAATATAATAAAAGGAAAATAATAATATATAATAAAATCCTTGCTAAAGTCAAAGAAATTCATAATAAGAAAATAATAGATCACCTGAAAAAATGTTTGTTGAAACGAAAATGTAACATTTTGTACCCATGTGATCTTTTCCCACTATATATCCTAACTAATATTATAAATGCGAATGTGTGTTTGTTTGTTTGTTACTCTTTCACGCCTATACTACTCGATCGATCATCATGAAATTTTGCATACACGTTGTCATGGGTACAGAAAAGGACATAAGGTACCTTTCATTCAGAAAAAAAGTACTGTTCCCGAGGGATAGAAAAAGAATAACTTTTAGACGGTCGTCCGGCATAACAACTCGGCCTACTGATATGAACATGAATTGCAACATGGTGCCTGGAGAACAGAAAAAGGGACCTGCGGTATCCCGGAAGAAAATCTGATATTCCGAATTAAAATCTGTTCTCGAGTTACTTTAGGCACATCTGTCTTAAAATGATTAATAAAAATCTGTTCCCAAGCTATTTTAGGCACATCTATCTTAAAATGATTAAAAATAATTACATTCAGCTAATTAAGCTCTGTTTGTTCACCCCGTTATGGTAAATGACAAAATTGTCGTAAGAAGTTTGGTATTATACTGTGATGAACTCAAATAAAAACATTATTTTTACTAAAGTGCCTTTAACGTTTAGTACTATAACAACTCAATAGATGGCACGGTATCGATTTGTACTATTTAATGTACTAAGATTTCATTACTCCCAACATCCGATATATGGCGCAGAGCACATTTTAAAACGCGGTATCGTTTAGTATTATCTATGGCTATTTAAACTCATAATTGTGAAGTTTGGAGAAATGGTAGAAAGGGAGTTGGGGGACCGTATCGATGGGAAATAGCAATACATGTTTGCGATTCATTTGATTACAAACATTGATTAGTTACCGTTTATTCATCTGTGTTTAGTCCTATTATACTGCAATTTCAGCAAAAATAGCTCTCGAGGTATGATGCTACGACAATGTAAACTTTTAGTGTGCGACGAAAGTACGATGTCCCACAAAAAAGCTATAGAGGCGTTAAACCGAACTCTTCAGGACTTGCGAGACAGTACAGATATTATGGGAGGAATGGTAGCTTTACTGGCTGGTGATTAACATTAACGCGAGCGAAGCCGCTGGCAAAAGCTAGAATATATATAGTACAATAGTGGGGTAGGGATTGCAGGGGTACTGGATATTCTAGTCTGCCGGGATTAGAGTTTGGCAAACTATACCCACCAGGGTTGACGCCTTAGCCCACATGTCCACAAATGTATTAAATCTCCCATTTTAAAGTATTAGACCTAAATTATAATAACGGGAATTTATTTGGGGCCTAATAATAGAACCATAAATCTACAATTTTCAATTTTAGAGGTAAATGTTCTATACAAAAGCTTTCATAGAAAACATATTCTAACTTACAAACGTTAGTACCGTTGTAGAAAACATTTACAAATCTACTGTTTATTCCACAAGTGAAATATGTAGAATATTCAGTTCATTCTGCATTACTATAGCAAAATGTACACATATTATTGATTGAAATTTTGTCGAAGCCAAATAACCAAATATCAGTTCTTCAGCAATATTAAGAAACAATAAATGCATTTCTTTTGGAGCTTTCTTATAGTGTTAAGAAATAAAATAAAATCATTAAATGGTAGGAATTACATAAATTAGCATTGTTTTTAGGCTCAACTTTACGGTAGTGTACTAAGTAATTTACTTTTCCTTAACTAAGACAGATATTGATTTATTGTTTGCAACTATAACTACCTATACCAAATAAGAAATTATCATTTTTCAACTAACTCTTTCGAGACGGTTCATAGGTGGCTGTCTTTTAAACTCAATAATCACCGAGTTTACGCCATCACTGTGTGTCTGTAAATATATTATACAACTGAACATGTTACTTAAACTGTATAAATGGGTTGTTTGTTTGTTTATTTATTAAAGTGGTATACTGGACAAACTGGGTAGAAATCACACACTAAAACTGCACTTGTAGGGTATTTCGCCCATGTGCTGAGACTTGTTGAAAACTCTCTTTGACTTACAGGTAGGGCCTACTTATAAGCTACAAATGTTTTATGTAACAAAACTATAAACTTACTTATAAAAATTACTTGTAAATGCAAAATTTTAATTGTAACTACAAGAGTCTACTTATAGCTTCATGAAACATCACTTATAATTTAATATAAGCTACAAGTGAATTCTCTTATAGATGATTAATTTGTAGTCTATGATATTTTTGGATGGAGGCCTTTAGAGGAATAAATTATATAAGACTTGGAGCCAGATTCATAAATAGTCATTTAGTGCTCCTCAAGTGCGTCTTCAAACTGAATACAGGGCGACATAAACCTAAACTCTAACGAAATGAACTAGTTTCGCTTTACGAATCTGTTCCATTCCATTCTTGTCCAAGTAGGAGTCATCTTGTGTTTTAGTTTCAAGCTGCGCTTTTTTTTTAGTAACGCGTCTTAGTACACGTTTGGACTATACGCTTATGTACTAATTATTTTAATGGTGTTAAGGATAATGAATGTTATATTTAGAGGAAATTTTCCAAGATTTGCGTGGGGGGAGAGTGGAAAGTCATTTTTAAAAATCACCCTCAGTACACCCGACCGATATCCTTGATACCTCAATCATTGGCAGTCTAGTCTACCATGAGAATAGCACCTTAGACTATGCGGCCACCAAAGTGGATTGAGCTGCACTTGAGATTTACTAAAGTGTCCCCCACTAGGGCGCGTCACTTTTAACTACCGTGTGGAACATTCCATGCGCCTTCCCCCAGAGGTCTGCTCATGTTGCATTCCACACCACTCCGAGTTCATCCTGAAGGTCTCTTTGGTTTATTTTTAAAATTTCATGAGAGAGTTTTTTGTATAGTTTCCATATGGTCAAAATGTGATAGTAAACATTTCTCTCTTAATTTTAATTAACTAAATCTACAATAAAAAACACAATGAAAGCGTGATGCTAGATGATAATTATGTTGGAATATACCTCATTCTAACTACCAAAATCAAGAGGGATAATAGAACAAAGCGGTCATAACTCACAAATAAATTATTATTATTATTATTATTATTATTATTATTATTATTATTATTATTATTATTATTAGCACGTATTACTCCCCGTTCGGGTTATACGCACTTACGCTAATGTGTAATGGTTGGGTGATTGTGAAATAAACACGTGATGTAGTACGATGCATTCCGGAATGGTTTCAAAATGACACCAAAGTGAATTCCTAGTGTGGTTCCTTCTATTTACCCACCCTAACAGGCCTGCCATGAAGTACCCAAAGATAAAAGTTCTGCTCTAGAAAACCTCGAGACTTCTGGCACGGAGATTCCACAAGCGGCTTCAGCACGTCGCGGCTAGCCACACTGTAGGAGACGTGACACCGTTTGATTTCGTAAGAAGCAGACAACAAAATGTTCTTTTCCGCGGGGCGGTGCGTCGTGGTGCACTCTATTGAGTGATATGCTTATGTCTAATTATGAATCTGACCTTTGGACTAGAATGCAATGGGCCACTTTCCTATATGAAACTGGCCCATTCCATTCTGGTCCAGTTAGCTGTTGTCTTGTGTTTGGTATCGAGCCACACTAAGTCTGACTATGAATCTGGCCCTTGAGTCTTGGCATAATCGACCATCCTATTAGATAAAAATAGAAATCAAATTTAAAGATATGAATAAGAAAGAAATTAATTTATTGACATAAATTATATTGACAATGTCAATTAAGTTTACTTATGATAAAGAGTTGTTTTAACAACAACTTTGCCAATCAGTCCATTTACTCTTTATCATAAGTAAACTTAATTGATATTGTCAATATAATTTATGTCAATAATTTAATTTCTGTCTTATTCATATCTTTAAATTTGATTTCTATTTTTATCTAATAGGATATATATTGTTCCTTACTACAACTAAATATGTACTTTATGAATAATCGACCATGACAGGATAACGATTCAGTTTTAAGTCCAGTTAGTAATGCCTTGAAATGTAAATAAAGGTTATTCTTACCAACTTGAGTACCTCCAATGCCTGAAGATACTTTTATTGTAAATATGATTGGAGGGTTTAATGTGGACTTTCTAAAAAATCATATCACATCAGCAGATACATTACAGAATAATTTCACATATGCCAATATGAATAATTCCACATATATAGCCAAAGAGTCAAAAACATTTAATATAAAAAGTATGAAGACTTTTCAAATATATCGAGTTTTAATATATGTGGTTGCTGATAGCCCAAACGAGTAGTAGAACGCAAGGCACAAAAAAATAAAAATAAGTGGGGTCTTAAGTTAAATTTATATGTATGAATATTCATTTAGTTTTATGTTACACAACGATTATAATTTAAAAATTAAGCTGAAGGTGTAGCTAAGTGAATGGTCATTTGGAACATAAGCAATATCATAATCTTGGAAAGTGGATAAGAAAACCAAACTACAAATCACTTGTAAAAACCCCTTCCCTTATAATCTTACATTAACCTCTTCCTCTTTTACCCCCTCACAAAACCAAACCCCCAAGGCAACAGGAAGGGACATCTTCATCAACAGTAACTAAGAACAATGCAATTCTAGTGCCTTAAACCTCTTGTTTTTATTATTATTATTATTATTATTATTAGCACCGCGTCTTACAACCCGTTCGGGTTATACGCACTTACGCTAATGTGTAATGGTAGGGTGATTGTGAGATGAAATGAAGGACCTACAGTTTAACGTGGAGTCCGAACCACGGTGGAGGCCTGGCATTCCCCACATCCACAAGAGGTCTTGTCAGAGGTGAAGGAAGAGTTTGATAATCAGATAAATCTGTGCCGGGACCGAGGATTGAACCCCGGCCGCCAGCATAGAAGTCTGACACCTTACCCCTAGACCACCAGGTCACCGACAAAACCTCTTGTTCCACCACTGCAATCTTCTAAGCACAATCAATGTTATTGTAGTTTACGGGTAAAAAATACTAACTAAATAGAAAAACAAATTAATTTGAAATTAATAGCAAAGCTTATAATTATTACGTAATAGCAAATAGGGGGAGGAATTAGCATGATATACCTGCCTGTTTTAGCTTATCATAATATGGAGGTTTGACTAAGATCAGGAGGCCTGGATTTGATGCTTGCCTCTGGAAAATGAATTTATTTTATTTCATACCACGTTCTACTTACTTGGTACCCGTTCGGGATATTCGCATACATTAATAACTTTAGTGAGATTGGAATTAGGACGGTATAATTATTTCATAGGAAGGTTAATCACTTGCTCGTGGAAGGAAAGTGGAAAACCGTTTAGAAAATAACTCCCCCAGTACATTTGACCTGGACTAGAGCTCTGATCTTTCAGTCATTGGCAAGCCAAACACGAGAGTGACGCGATTCAAACGATCACCGATGTGAGTCTGATTAAATTGCTATAAATTTCACACTCCTCGTCTTGATAAAGATTTCATAATATATGACAAAGCAGTGTAGGAGAGCGAGCTCAACATTTCTCAACTATCAGAAAACCTCTTGCCCCTACCGAGTCTGCAATCACGTCGAGTTTCGTTAACTGGGCGTGACCTTGCAAGGCCAGCAAACGCAGCCGAGCCAATAGTGAGGCATATACTCCCCATGTTTATGCAAATGAGCGGTGTAGTGATTTGAACCAGTTAGGGGTCATTCAAATTCACGTCAGGCTCTAGGAATGAGAACAGAAGTTTGGTTGAGCTTGACAAAGTGTGACAAAGGTATGAATGGAGTGTGTGTAGAAGGTGACGTCACATTTTATGTTAAAACTTTTTTAAATACAATATAATACAAACGGAAAGACTTCAGTTAAGATACTGCGAGAAAATATTATGTTTAAGTAAGCTAACTAAACGTCATTATCATACATTCTGGTTTGCCGATAATGGAGGAGTCAGGGTTTAAATACCTACAAGTTTCACTGATGGTGATTTCTCCTTAATGGTTTTATTTTCTTCCTCTAGGTGAATCTGGGTACATTTATTTTAAATTATACCTTCCTCATCTCTATCTTGGTAATGTGATTAAATTAAATTATTCCAGATGGGTACTAAACTGTGAAACAGAATAAAGACCGGTGTGAGTAGAATTGAAGGAATAGAAGGATGGTTCAAGTACCCTTTTCAAAAATAAAGCTAAATAGAGTCTGAACTATGGGATATTTTTGCCATAAAAATGCTATAAGCTATATATATATAATGAAATTTAGAGAAAAGTAGAATTTAAAACTGCTTTAGAATTATAGATATTTTTTAACGTCAATTTTATAAATATTTAAACAAAGTTTACATGTGCAACGTGATAATACCTCTGTTATAGCACGGTGAAATTTATATTGTGTTATCTTGACTGAGGTTGCATTGCAATTGCACAACTGGCTTCTAATTTTCTTCAGGAAAATTATGTATTTGACAATTTATATTTATATTTAAATATATCAAAATTGTAACAGTCAACGCCGGTGGTCTTGGGGTAGGTTTAAGTGCTCACCTTAGGACCTGATGTTCATGGGTTCAAACCCAGCTGGTGTCCAAGGATTTTTATGGAGCGATAAAAATCCGTAGCACAATTTACTTCGGAGGGTAAGTAAAGTTTATCGTGGAAAGTTATGTGATAATACCCTTTCTGGCAAGATTGGTAGACCATTTCGCTCTTGATCATAAAAATTCTCGTCTGATTATATAATCAGTTTGTTCAGAAAGTGCAAATTAAATACCTCAATTAAATAGAATGAATAAAAAACAATATAACATAAAATGATAATTTCATTCACAGCATATGGTGTTTTAACATTAAATATTATTGATATAGAAAGAATTTAAACTATAAATATTACAATAATACCTATATGAATGCTTACAATTTTTTTTTCGAACATTAATTTGTTATTAAAATAATTTGGAGGTTGAGTAAGAAACAACACATGCGCTATATATAGGTCTACTTTTATCATATAGTGTTATATACACTATCATTATATAATTATGTATAGATATCATTATATAATGATGTACAAATAATTTTATTGGCATCACATCTTACCACCCGTTCGGGTTTTACGCCTATGTACTAAATAAACTAATGTGTCAGGGATTAATAAGTTTGAATGTAGAGGAAGTATACAAGCATTTGTGTGGATGGAGAGTGGAAGATCATTTAGTAAAAACCACCCTCAGTACACTCTACCGGGATTTAACTCTGATATCCCCGTCCACGGCAATCTATTCTATTGCGAGAGTAGCGGGTTAGACCATGCGGCCACTGAAGTGTATTAAATACATACTAATATTATATAATGATATAATATAATACTATATTTAGATAATGCTTATGTTATTCTTTAGTCATAGCTATGTCCTGGTGTGCCAGTGCACTATATTTTCTCCAATTGGTAGTGACACAGCAAACGGTATAATGACTGGAACGGCAATTTCTATAGTAGGTATACTGGTTTTTAGGAACAGTACAAGCGTGCTCAGGGTAAGAATAAGTAACGGTTGTACTTGTGGTATACTAGCTAGATTGTGCCACTGCCAATCAGTACAGCATCCATAACGTAAGAAACGAATAGTGTTATGGATGTGGGTACGATTAAGGCTGGTAGCCTGATCTACTCTAAACTGATTACAGAATGAACTTATACCTCGGATGACCAAAATTATGATGGTCAACTGAGGTTTAAACTGAAGGGCCCATCTATTTACAAGATGTCGAGGACATGGACCTGAAATGTGAGAGGAGATTGTGGTAGAGAGAATGAACTGTTAGAGGAGAAGATTGGAAGAAAAATTGATAATCTGTGTGTATGTGATACCAAGTGGAAAGGTAAAGATATTTTGATTACGTGTTATGATAGCCTGGCACTGTCATATGTGGATGAATTGGTAAGGGAAACTCGGGGAGTAGGTATAATTCCAAACCCAACAGATAAGATGTTTGTGAGAAATTATGAGTTGGGTTCATCTAAACTTGTATGGGTACATATGAAAATGGGCATTTATAGAATTATGTTGATTGCCGGTTATGCTTCGGTGGAGGGTTAAGACTAGAATGTGAGAGTGGAGTTTTGGAATGAGCTCAATAAAATCTTGACTGAATGTTAACTAAGTGAAAGAATAACATTATTATTTTAGGAGATTTGAATGGATGGGTGTGTACCCAGAGAGATAATTCGTAGAGAGGGTTAGGAAGGAATATGGATGCCAAGGTAAACGAGAATGGTCATGATTTATTGATTCTGTGTTTGGATAATGATTTATTTATGTCAAACACATGGTTAAAGCATAAAAATATTCAATTGTATTCATGGCAAAGGGAAGATTCTAGAACGATTTTATATATATATATATTGTGGTTTATGACGAGATAATTAGAAGTTTAGTAAAGAAAAATAGGGCGTTACGTGGAACTTAAAGTGGATTGGATCACTTACTAGTGATCTCAATAGTTGAATTAGGTAGAAATTTTATGAGGAAGTAGAGCAAGTGTATAAGCAAATAAGAGTGAAAGTGTGAAAGTTGTAGGATAAAAGTGTGAGCGCACAATATGAAAGATTGCTGGAGGAAAAATTAACTTTATAAGACCATACATTGAATATCGAAAAAATGCTAATGATATAGAAAGTGCTTGAAACAGAATAAAAGAGGCTGTCGTTGAGTGTATGGATCTGCGATGGTGGGACACCTAAAAATATATTCATTGTGCAAAGAACAGGTGAAAGAAGCTGTAATAGAAAATAAATAAGCATGTAAACGAATGAGTGCTGTGAAGAGTGAAACAAAACGTAAGACGTTTTAGGATGTAGACAAAGAGAAAAAGATGAATACAAAGAAAGTAGTAAGGAGAGTAATGAGCTAATAAGATTAAAAGAAGTAGAAAGATTGAAAAATAATTTTGAAGGAAATAAAAAACTATTTTGTAAGTAGGTAAAGAGAACAAAACAAGGAGTCCAAGGAAAGACCTATGGCATTCAGAATGTACGTAGTGAAATGAAATGGGATTAAAGCTTTATAAGAAAGCGATGGAAGGAGTATTATGAGAAATTGTATAACAAAAGCTTAAAGGAAGTATCAAAAAATAAGGATAATGTTATGGTGAGTGAAAGAATTAACGTGGGAAAACTCTTAAAAGCAAGGTTTAAGGAATAGCAATGCTGGGGATGTAGATGTTATGACATGTGAAAGCATTGAATGTGGGGGCACGGTATAACTTGACATATTGTGTGAGTTGTACAATGGGTGTCTTGTGATTTCTAATGTTCCTAATGATCCGAAGAATGCTGTCACTGTTCCTTTGTAAAAGGCAAAGTCAATGTGAGTAAATGTAAGAATTATAGGGCAATGGGTTTGTTAGGCATTCCAGGCAAAGTTTTTTTGGCTTGTTCTAATTGAGAGGGTGCGTAAAATGACCTCGGACAAAATTTGGGGTCTGCAATGTGGTTTTACGCCAAGTAGAGGCTGCATGGACTAGATATTTTCATTTCAGCAAGTGATTGATAAATGTATGTCAGAAAGGAAGAAATTTAACTTTGCATTAGTTGATCGGGAGAAAGCGTACGATTGGGTTAATAGGAGAATTTTATTGAATGTTCTTAGAGAGTATGGTGTGAAAGAATGGTTAGTAAATGCATATAATGTAGGTTATGGTGGAATTAATGTGTTCGTAAGGATAGATAGACCTTTAAGCGAATGATTTACACTGAGCAGGGTGTTGGACAAGGTTGCGTAATGTATCCATGGTGGTTAATTATTTTATTGGTTAAGTCTATGAGGGAAGTTTGGGAGGACGATATTGGTGTACAAATGGGCAATGTGCATGTGAGAGTGCTGGTATATGCAGATGATGCCGAATAAATGGCTGAAATAATTGAAAGTGACTTGCAGATATCATTAAATCGTTTGAATGTGGCGAGAGGCAGAATGGATTTTGTATAAATATCTCCAAAACTAAGATGATAGTTTTTCATAAGGATGGATTAGGAAAAGATTATTGGCTTATAATAAATGGAAAACTTTTAGAAAAAGTGACTGATTTTTTGTATCTGGGCAGAATGTTCTGTAATAATGGAAGGAGAGTTGATGAAATTGACAGAGCGGTGAATACATTTCTGAGATTAGTTGGATGTATGAGGACTATTGCAATGAATGAAGTAGTATTGAAAGAATCAAGGATGGCAATATACAAAAGTGTGTTGATGCCAAAATTGTTTTATGGATGTGAAACATATGTTTACCAGAAGAAACACAAAAGTAAGGTTAACGTGGTTGGAATGAAATAGATAAGATGTGTAAGAACTTGCATTTAGACAGTGAGTAATGAATAGGTGCTGTAAGAGCGTGGTTTGAAAGGAAGTTCAATAGGTCAATGGGAAAGAAGCGTGCTACGTTATTTTGGCCATGTTGAGAGAATGAGTGTGGATTGAGTGACGAAGCAAATGTAAGATGAAGGTAGAGTGTTTTAATTAAAGACAAGTTGTAGGCTATGTAATACGTGGCTAAATATGGTAGGTGAGCGTGTGAAAAGAGAAACATTAAAAGTTTTAAGAATAAAATAACATATAGGACTTTGTGTATGGGTTTTGTTGAAGCGAAGGTAGTATGCAATGATAAGGAAGTGGAGAAAGTTAGAAAGGATAGATTAGGAAGGAGTTGTTTTCTGAGCTATATTCACAGTTTCTTGCCTACCCTGTAAGGGAATTGCATTATAAGATATATAAGTATGTATGTATGTATGTAGAGAATGCCAGGCCTCCACCGTGGTTCGGATTCCACGTTAAACTGTAGGTCCTTCATTTCATCTCACAATCACCCTACCATTACACATTAGCGTAAGTGCGTATAACCCGAACGGACAGTAAGACGCGGTGCTAATAATAATAATAATAATAATAATAATAATATGTATGTATGTATGTATGTATGTATGTATGTATGTATGTATGTATGTATGTATGTATGTATGCATGTATGTATGTATGTATGTATGTATGTATGTATGTATGTATGTATGTATGTATGTATGTATGTATGTATGCATGTGTGCATGTGTGCATGTATGCATGTAAGTGTGCACGTATGTATGTATGTATGTATGCATGTATGTATGTATGTATGTATGTATGTATGTATGTGTGTATACATCTATGTATGCATGTATGTATGCATGTATGTATGTATGCATGTATGTATGCATCTATGCATGTATGTATGCATGTATGTATGCATGTAAGCATGTATGTATGCATTTATGCATGTATTTATGCATGTATGTGTGCATGTATGTATGCATGTATGTATGCTTTTATGTATGCAAGCATGTATGTATGTATGTATGTATGTATGCGTGTATGTAGCTCGGAACCTACATATGCCTATACTAGACAGGCCTACAAAAATAGTTTTGAAAAAGCTAACAGAAATTTGTATATGTTTTCATGAAACTATTGCTAAATATATATAAAAAATATAATACAAAACATATAAAAAAACTGTCTTTTTTAATTGATTAATGTGTGTAGTTTATAAGTGATAACATTTATTGTGACTAATCTAGCTTGCCTTTTGACCTTATTTTTTTACTGTTTTCCCGCAATATATTTGTTGTTCTTTAAAATAATAACTATAAAGAGTGGATTATTAAAAAAAGTTAGTTAAATCACATTTAAAAAGATTTAATTCCCATGCAACCAATTTTGGGAACGTTTATATAATTCGATCCAAATGAGGACGCAATAGGGTAAAAATGTCAACACTGACATTCCGTTAGTATTTCTTAATTTTATTTCTTTCAAATATGCGTCGTGGTAAGGGAAATTTTATTAGGTTAACTGCAAACAAACATTTAAAATCTTTCCCTCAAAGGTATGCAAGGGCATAAGCTAGATAAAACATTATTGTGTAATTAAGTAGTAAAGTATTTGTGTCATATGATTTTCTTAATATGTACACAAAGTTTTAATAAATACTAAATATTCTTGAATTATAATAAACAAATTTCCTTCAAAATATTCAATTATTTAATATCTAGCATGAATAGTTTTTCTCCGCCTTGGAATCAAATACACACATGCAAAAGGTGGATGGTGTAGTAAAAATTTACCTACATTCTAAGTTCTGTTTGAACATTTTATAAGATGACAAATACAATAGTTTCTAAGAAATAAACTTAAACTATCCACAGAGAACCAGTTTATTCCACATTACAGTGGATAACAAAATATCAATGGTGAATTCAACAACATGTCTCAAGAGTTTTGTGATTAACCCTGTAGAGAAGCGGCAAATGCAATAACGAGGGTAGACAGGGACGGTAGTGCGAAAGAAGAGACAAGAACGAAAGAGAGGAAGAAGTGTGGGATAAGGAAAAGTGGAGGATGGAAAGAACGGGTCGATATCTCATTTATAGCAAAATAATAGAATTTATGAGAAGATGGGGCGCGCCCCAGGAGCACAACTTCAGATGAGAGCGAAGCTGCGATGGTGAGGGAGGAGTTTATACAGGGATAAACTTTTATTCTTTTCACCCTCCTTACCTCACCAAACCCTCTACCCTATCAGCAGAGGGTGAGCGCTACTTGAAAAATAGTGTTCGGTGTTCCTCAAGTCTCACTCCTGGGACAATAGTAATTAAAATGAGGCATTGCTGATCTCAAATAACTTACACACACGTCGTTTAGCCAATACATTAATACTCGTGAAGGGGTTCATTAAATGATGCTACTGTCTTTTACAAAATTAAACACTAATTATATATAATTTTGATGGTCTTTTAATCAACTAAGAACCAGACATAGATTTAATGTATATATGATTTTATCTGCCACTTTAATAAATGTCCACATTATTTTTAATATTTTAAGAATTTTAATTAGTTTAAAGAAGTAACTTCCACAAGAATGCAAGGGGAAAAGACTAATTTCAAAAATATATAGGAGTACTTTTTAGTTTAACAAATATAAAGACTGGGTAAGTAAGAGCTATTACGAGAAAATAAATATAAAGGCAGAATTTATACAGGCTATATAAACAGATATGTAGGTACAATTCATATATATATATATATATATATATATATAGATCACTAAAGATTTCTTGGAAGAATGAATTATATAAGTTTATAAATCTATATTTTAATTAAGTGAATATATATATATATGTATATATATGTATATATATATGTATATATATGTATATATATGTATATATATGTATATATATATATATAAATCATATATATATAACACAAGTTTACCACCTCGGTGGCGTAGTTGGCTAACGCGCTAGTAGTGTTGAGCTATACTGCTGAGGATGGAGAGATAGAGGTTCGAATCTCGGTCGGGTGAACATGGGGTTGTTTTTCCTAAATGGTTTTCCACTCTCCCTCCAGGCAAATGCGGATTCACTTCCTTTTATTCAACCTTCCCAATTCCTAATCCTTTAGCGTATAACCCTAACGGCTAGTAAGACGCGGTGCTAAATAAAAAAACATATATTGATATAACTGATTAAATAAAAAAGTTGATTTTCTTATAGATTTTGTATTCGCCTATTGAAAGTGGAATTAATTATTTATCCGTATAACTTGATCACCAAATCTAAGAAGTAATTACAGAATAAATTTCAATGATAAATCCAAAGAAAAATCAAATTTTACTTTAGTTGGTTGATTTGAGTTAACTGATCCTTATAAAGGAGGGTTTGTAGGCCTACTTGTATGTTTGATTATAACTAGATAACTTATGAATGGATTTGAATGCTATGTTTATTTATATTAAATTTATTTAAATACAAAATTAAAAGCTATTTGAACATTATTACATGTAGTATTTTTGTAATTAAAACAGTAAGAGTGATGTTCAAGGGAAGTTTAATATTACCTTGATCAATCATAGGGAGTCATTTAAGTTAGGATTGTTCACGGTTTTATGAATATATCTCGAAAATAGACAATGTTACAATTTTCAACAAGTAATGTATCTGACGTCACTAATAACCTATGCTACACAACATTAACAATCTTCTTAAAACGATGCGCTTGAGATCCCTTTGCGATGACTCGTACTTAAAATGATGTTGCATGGAAAATTAAGAAATTCTTGTCCTGATCAAGATTTTTTTGCTGAGGTAACCCCCCAGAGTAATGACCTCAGCTGGATACATACTGTAACACCCAAATAACACAATGTGTTATTTGAGAATGCGTTCCAACTTCATCAGAAAACGTACTTTAGGTACCGTCAACGATATAACCCACACATCCTACTAATTAGTTTGCAAAGCATTAGGACAATTATTAGCTGATGACTCACACTGGAGAAGTACTTTATAAATAGCCGCTTTGTGTGACTCTTCTTCCTCGCTCAGATAATTGCTCTCCATCATTTTAATATTTTTCACGTGACAGATTCTTTCCCACTTTGGCTCACCCTCAGGAAAATCATGTCGGATGATATTGAACATATAATAAGACAATATTGATAAGTAGAAACCTTGGACTTCGTTGGTTAAGATATTTTTAATGTGGATTAGACAAAACCATTCAAATTATAGGGTCTCTCTCGAACAAGACCGTGAAGGACTTGAGTATTTTTCTACCTTACAATTCGTATGGATTTATATTCTATAAAGACCATTTGAGAGAGACGACAAACCACCATCCAATGTTATTATAAACTTTGAGTATATACAAGCCTCTATTGAACACAGAACAATTTACCGTATACATAAAATTATGATAGATAATTCAAAATAAATTATGAAAAGTATTTTTTAAGATGTTCTTGGAGATAAATGAAATCCTTATATAATTAATTATTTATTCTTGGCTAAGCTAAGATTTGAGAGACGTTTTGCCTAGTCAATGTCTTCATCGGGTTTAGCTGCCGCTTTTTTAAAAGGGATCAGAACGTGCAGGCTGTATTCACGTATAGCAGCTAGGTTTTTAAAGGGGGGAGAGCAATGTATGTGACACTTAAATTACCTACAAATTTCTCTAATGACCAAATTGCCATTTGAAACATATCGAAGCAAAGTTCCACATTAAAATAACTGAAAAAATTATCCCTTTAGGCTATATTATGTAATGAGAGTTAATTTTCATAAAATACATCAATTGAAGTTCTAATTAAAATTCTGTGAGATCTCAGAAGCAATTATGTGCTTATAGGAAGCATCACCGTTCTCGGGAGACTTCTGACGAATTTTACTGGTCATTCTGAATAACTAGAGTTTACGAGAGGTCTACGCGTGCCTGAAAATATCCTATAGATGCTTAGACGTGAAACTTTCCCTGTTAACCAACATGCACATCCGCCTGAGCGAAGACAAAAAACTAGATTTATTTATCACTATATTACTGAAACCTGGCAATGGGGTCTTCGCAGAGCATGAAAGCAAGGTGTCCATGAATAACTCCCAGATATGTCAAGTATATCCTATATAGGTCCTATATAACTCATGACCAACAATTCACTTCTTAATCTAGATTTTTAAACAGCCTTGGCTAAGACTATTTTACGGTAATTTCACACATGGTTTGGTTTGGTTGATCTTGCTATATTTTAAGTTAAAACATATCTGGTGAGGGAAAATTCACCTTCTTTGTGAGATAGCATTTTCTAAACCTTGAAGGCTTTTCTGTTAAAATACAAATATCTAAAGATTTTTTTTTTAATAATTGATTTGGAGGAGGTCTTGTTTACGTCCATAATGAACACGGTTGGTCATAAGGTAGATTCCAATAGAATGGTGAAGAATTTCCACTAAAGGGATACAAAGATTTAATTCTTGGCTTTGTGCATCGTTGATTTTTAGAAACGTAATTGGTCGCTGTATTTTTTTCCATCCATTATTCAAGATATTGAGGGGGATATTTATTCCAAACAACTCTCCTGATCCTCATCCTTTAAATAAATTGAGCTATCGTTACTTAGAATGTAATAATGATTAAAATAAATGGTACGATGTACCACACAGACTCTATCTTTCATCTTAATATAAATATATCTACTAAAAACGCGTAAGATTTGTGAAATGAAATAATATACATGGTTACAGAAACAATGATAAAAGAAGACCATCTCTGGTCACTAAAGAGTAGTACAATCAATCTCCTAGTAAGAATGCTATATAACTATATATATATATATATATATATATATATACATTTTCTTATGGCTCTAAAACTATTGATTTTATAATAGTATATATTTCAAACAAAACATTTATATTTTTCAAAAGTAATAATGTATTTTGTATCTTAAATGGTTGAGGAGATATGTTAAAAATTGTAAGTTTCCACTAGTGTAAAGTACCCTAAAAGTCATTCTAAATAAAAAATTAGAGTTTCTATTTTGGTTGTTATGTTAAAGAATTTCTGGATAACAAATATAATCAAAATTATTATCGGAGATTTCAAGAAAGTCTGTTCTTTCTCTTATTGCCATTAAGTAAAATACATCTATTTTTAGGGTTATATATTTAATTCCAAAAACGCAAGAAGGCCTTAAATAAATCCAGATACCACATTTTAGCACACTCGGTAAAATGGTTTTGGATCTAGGCTGAGATACATACACATGGCAACAGGAAATCCACTTTTTCGGTTGCAGGGGGTCATGAATTGTTGATATTTTTCGAAACCTTGAGCTAGATAATTTTTTAAGATCACAATACTTCTCTCTCCATAGGGTCAAGATAAGGTAGTAAAAAAGGGGGGGGGGGATTCAGTTGACTAAATTTCAAAGATGCCTAAATATCATCAATAAAATTTAATAAAGGCTCCATAGTTTTTTCTTGGGATATTTGTTACATAAAGTAGCTCCTGTCCACATAGGAATCACTCGGTTATGAGGCCTTTCCTTTAGTAGCGTGTGTGAGTACCGAAATCATCATCATTTCATATATGTAAATGAGCTTTTATTAGCTTTCAAACTCTTTACTAAAATTTCAGCCCCATTATCCTAAAACGTAAAAGAGATATAGTCATCACACAATTCTGGTTTGAGAACCTAATTCATGATCACGCGTATTTAGTTAATATGTCGAAATAACTGTAGTTTTGCAAATCTTTTCAAGGATATCGATAGATGACAAACTTTAAACGACGAAAAACGTTAAATCCTGTTATCAAATGTACTAATCTGAATTATACATTGACAATTGTCAGTAGACGTAGGACTACAAAAGTGATCAAATTAAGTTGTTTCAATAACTAACATTTCAGTGTTATTATGATATCTGAGTATAACAAGGGAATTAAAATTAAAATATTGAACTCTTAGTATTTAAATATTATAAAAACATGTTATATCTACTTTATGTTTATGTTTATTGAAGTTATTATTCTATTTTTTATAGCAAATAGTGTTTGCCGCCTAAATAAATAGCATATTACTTCAGTAAATACATTTAGTTGCATTTTCTATACATAATTTTATTAACACTGTTTTTGAATATTTCACATGAGCATAGAAACCAGAAACCATTTAATGGAGGAGTGATATTCCTGCTAAAATTTCGTGACGCTTATGACAAGTGTTCAATTTATTTTGATATTAGTTTAAAAATTAGATTAAATTGTATCTAGTGGAGAAATATTATATTTATTTGGGTCAGAAAAGGGTTTTGGTATAACAAATGTAAAAATATGAATTTAAGCTCATGCTAATATCCTTACCCTCAAACCCCCTCCCCCAACTTCTTCCCAACCTTAACTCTGCTAGTAAGAGAGAGATACTAGTTAATCGATGCCCTCTACTAATAGTAGCCTTTAGATAATTAATTAATGCAAACCCAGCTACAAATATTTGTTTTATTTCCTAAATTTCAGACACTTTAGTCCTATGTAGCGTAGGACGAATGTTAAGGCTACCGGGTTTGATCCCAAAGAAGATCCTTAAGCTAATCACTCTTATTTGTATTATTTCTTATTTTTTCTAAGTCATAAATTAACGGTATAAGGTATGGTTATTGGTCTTGTATTCTAAATTTACTAGAATTAAATGATCAAACCATTTTCGTGCATAAGAACACACTTTTTTCGTTAAATCAATGAAGATACTTCAGTCTTAAATAAAACAATTTGCACTTTGTTAATTTATTTCCTACGTGACTCATACATAGAAACAGCCCTTTGTGATGATTGTAAATAGAGTAAATAGTAAAATGTGAGGTAAATGTTTGTTAGGGTTCGGAGATCCATGAGGAAATGGGACCAGTAAGTCCTGTAATGAGGTGCGAAGTAGGTTGTTTGCACCTGATGCATAGTTTCTCTCCTCTTCCGCAGCGCAGCGCCACCAGACCTGTTGACTGGAAGATTAATGGGATTTCACGATGACCGAACCCTCATAGGACTAACAAAAACAAATGTATATGTATTTCTTTACTGAGTATAACGTTGGGGATTATAGATGGAGAGATGGCTATGTGAAAACACTCCCTCCCTATTTGGAAGAGAAAAGGTAATGCAATCGTTTGTTTTGCCATGCTGGTGTTATTCGTAAATGGGTCCGTTGATGTAAAACAAAAATGAGCAATTTGATTAAAATTACATATTTTTTAAATAAGTAAAATTATAAAGATATTTTACAACATAGGTAAAAAACTATTTAATTAATGAGTTCAAATAATTACACTTTCATTTTCCTTTATTCACATGAGAAAAGATATGTTGTATGGTTCTTGTACGATAAAAGAAATTTCATACTTTGCTCATAAGATAGATTTGACAGAATGTATTTAATGTTACTGATAAGATAGTTTGTTAGTCATACGATACAAAATATGATATATATTGATAATATGATTGATGTATTTTCTATATTAATAATAGTATAAAATATATTTTCTCAGTTAAAAATAGGATGTATTATTTTAATCATGAGATAACAATTATTTTATATAATAATTATACTATAAAATTTATTTTAAATATTTCTCATACAATGCATTATATTTTATATGGTAATCATAAAATAACAAAACAATACAACAATAATGAGAAGCAAGTTTAATATATAGATAAACCAGTGTGGGTTGGTTCTTAAAATCATATTTCCACCCTCCTTAAAGGCGAGTCCTAGTACATATTAATAATATTTTATACCACTCATTATTTTCCGTTAGGCCAGCTGCACATATTAAATGCTGAAATAAAAAACAAAACACATTAATTAAATTATAGTACTTACTCTAACAGGTAATTTAAACTATTATTATTATTATTATTATTATTATTATTATTATTAGCACCGCGTCTTACTACCCATTCGGGTTATACGCACTTAAGCTAATGTGTAATGGTAAGGTGATTGTGAGATGAAATGAAGGACCTACAGTTTAACGTGGAATCCGAACCACGGTGGAGGCCTGGCATTCCCCACATTCACAAGATGTCTTGTCAGAGGTGAAGGAAGGGTTTGGTAATCAGATAAATCTTTGCCGGGACCGAGGATTGAACCCCGGCCGCCAGCATAGAAGTCTGACACCTTACCCCTAGACCACCAGGTCACCCTAATTTAAACTAAAATGCAATTTAAAAGTGTATGGTTACAACATTTTACACACTTCTTAACAAAATATAACCCAGGACTGTAAGTAGTTGCTTAGTGCCAGTGATATTGGCTAGTGTGATCAGCTTTACCATTTGTTCAATGATGAGATTTCAACTTTGGAATTTTCATATCAGTTTTACCATTCTATCTTTAAGTGAAAACTGGTGCAGTTATTTAAAGCTCAAATTAATGTCAATATTTTTTTAAATTATGTCTAGAACTTTTTAATTACTTATTATAATATGCTAAAACGATTTAATGATTACATGATAGCTACATATTGATGAGTTACATACCTTGTACTCATCACGAGACATTGTTGGGATAGTCAAGTCTCGTAGATTATGTTGGGCAGGGCATGCAGTGCGAATTGAATAATCTAAAACCTTATTCAGGGTATTGACTGGCAAACCCAATGGGAGGAGACAGTTGAGAAGAGCTAAATGTAAATGGTAAGATGATTGTATAATGGATCTGAGAGAGATAAGGTATAACGAGGTGGACTGGGTAGAACTATCTCAAGATAGGGATATGATGCGTATTTTGTAAGAGTGACAGTGAACTTTCGAGTTCCTAATGCCATAGTGTAAGTAAAAATATGAAATATTACTCAGTAAAACGGCTGATTCAATTTATATTGCCCAAGATTTGATAAGTTAACTTGGACACCAGCACTTAGAATCAAATAAAGATAGCTTAACCCAACAGTTATCTTAATGCTATACAGCTAATGGCTGTCTATTTTAATTAAAACTCTCTTGTGAATGTGGAGAATGCCAGGCCTCTACCGTGGTTCGGATTCCACGTTAAACTGTAGGTCCTTCATTTCATCTCACAATCACCCTACCATTACACATTTACCCTACCATTACACATTAGCGTAAGTGCGTATAACCCGAACGGGTAGTAAGACGCGGTGCTAATAATAATAATAATAATAATTAAAACTCACAATTAATACAGTCCAAGGGCACATAATGAATATTAGGAACTATGGACATAATACAACACTCATCTAGATAATAATTTAATATTACAATTCAAATAAATGATAACCCATCTGGGATTTAAAACCTCAGATTCAAATGTAATGGCACTGAGATAAACTTGCAAGTAAGGCTCTGACATTAATGTATCACACCAAATATAGTTACATACATCATATCTTAGGGGTAAAGGTGCTACTTACCCGAAGGGAAATATTCTCACGGCAGAGTCTAATGGCAATGCTAGTTCTGAAGATTTTAAGTCCCTAAAACGATTCTTGATTCTGATTCTCATCGAATTTTCTGTTTTGAATCTTTTAAAAATTTACTTTATTTGTTTGTGGAGCCGAGACCTATGTTTCTAATAATTTATTTGTGTCTCAGAGCTGTGATATACCTTTTGAAACGTCACTGAAAATTAGCTGTTTTGATCATTACATGATTTTTTTAAGTTAAAAACCTTTAAATGTAAGGTTTTTAATACTATTGAGATGTGTTTATACTATTCACTTTTATTTTAAAGTGAGCTATATTTTTTGATATCAAACCTCCTTATTAAATTACTATGGATTAATATATATCTGAAACGTGTCTAAGCACTTCGGTAGGCGGCCCCCTTGATAATAAATCATTAAAAACCTCATTTCTAATCCATATTAGATATACTAAATTAAAGTACCGAAAACACCTTTTTCATATTACCAAAGCTCAAGATAGGGATAGGTGGCGTAATATTGTAATTGCGCCAATGGAGTTGGGAGTTGCCCGCTTCAGTGGCCACATGGTCTAAGGTGTAACTCTCGTAATGGCTGTACTGTCGATGATGGATAGAATGGTGTTCGAATCCTGTTTGGATGTACTAAGTGTGGTTTTTCTAAATGGTTTTCTACTCTCCATCCACGAAAATGTTGGTACACTTCCTATAGATTCAACTTTCCTCATCCCTAACACATTAGTGTAGCTAGTATATAAGCGTATTAACCAAACGTGTACTAGAACGCGGTGCTAAAAAAAACCTGTCAAGTTCCTAATGCCGTTGAGTAAGTAAATAACACCATTTGGACATTTGGGACTGTAGTGATAGAGAGCACTCAGGCGCTAGTTTTTTTTTCTATCACCTAGTCTCACTAACTCTTCTGAGTTTATCACATATGTACAGCACTAATCACAACTATGGACTAGGGATGAGGAAGATTTTGTAAGAAATTGTACCCGAATTTGCATGGAGGGAAATTGATAAACCATTTAGAATAAACCATCACCTTTAGTACACGATAACAGTAATCGAACCAAATTATTCCTCTCATAGTTTGTCCAGTATATTGTGATAATGATGCCTTGGACCATTCATCCACTGAATCGTGTAGTCAGGCACTTGTCTAAATAGCCCATCATACCCCTCACTAAACACCTAGCTCACAGTTTAATTTTCATAGAAAGGCATTATTTGACAGGTAGAAAAGTTAACAAATCTATCTTAAAATATTCTTACATCGGGTCATGTTATATGCAGCTTTCATGTTTGATAGATATTATCAATACTTATAAAAAGAAATTTAAAAAAAACTATTAATAGTAAGTGAAAAATTGTATTTGTATTTTTAAAAGGTTATTCCCATGAAGATTAAACTGCAGAGATAGCTTTACGGATCCAACCAGGTGTCACATCATAGTAAGAGTATCTGTAAAAATTTCACTGTGTTTATGACAATAACTATTGAAACTATTATGGATACTGGATTCATATTTAATTTATTATATATATGAAAACCGCAAAAAAAAAGGAAGGAGTTTCGTTCTCGTTCCTTCCGTCCCAACTTAGGTTGGAGATGCAGGAGACATGATAAAATACCAGAGTTTTTGTTTAGTTTTTATAACAAAAATTTTTTCGGCATAAATAAATAAAAGATTTCTTCAATACAAACATATATTTTAATTTTATTCAGGGGGCAATATTAATATTTGTTGAATATATGTCACCGATGTGACCATAGTGGCATTTGATTACAAACTTTTTGAATGAAGAGAAAAAGTTGTCATTAAATCCCAGGACATCCTTGATAGATATTAAAGGTTTTTGTATGTCACCATGTGAATAAAATTAAACTCTATATTTGCATCGAAGCAATATTTTTTTTGCCAAAAAAAATGTGTATATAAAAGTTGAAAAAACACATTTTTCGCCGTCCCTACATCCCCACCCCAAAACGCGCAATAAGTGGAGAGAATTAATAAACCACAGTGAAAATAATGCTTCTAATTTATTTGCTATTTTAACCAGTGGATATAATTTGAGATATATTTAAGTCTCGAGGACTCCATAATAATCAAAAATATCTAAATTAAAAAAAAAAAATCGAGAATGGATATTTTAAGAAAATACTTGCTCTTTATAACAGTAAAATAATGGGGTGAAATATTTTATGCTCACTTTACAAAAAAATTATTACTTTATACCTATGTGCCGTGCCGATTTTAAGAATTTGTTTAAAATAGTTATTAATAAAATAAAAGAGGAAATTTAACTGCGTTTCCTCAAAACATCGCTTGAGAAGTTCTAAAAAGCATTTGTGTGGAATTATAAAATGACATGATACAAGTTGTACATATTGTATTAAAATAAAGTGTATATCTACTTATCCTTGACTGTACGAAGGAATAAATTTATACACCCCCACCTCCTGGCCACCCCTGCTAACAGCCATATCTAGAAACACTTGGTTTGGGAACTGTCCACAAAATAATTTGATTCATGCTAACCACTGCGATAGTTTTGTAGGTTTTCTCATCTGTTAGAAAAAGCTTTGATGTTACAACCAGTTTAAACATTGCTGAGTGGTAGTAGTTTTTTACCCTTCTTGCAGGTGATTGGCTCTAACTCTGATGTGTCACCGGCCTTGCCACGTGATCAACCCACACGTTTAAAAAACACTGACATTGTCTGGCTTCCACAAAGATATTAATTGAATGTAGAAACCAGGTATGTTCTAACAAAGAATGGCACTTTTTATGAACCCTATATATATAGGTGCAGGGTATACAATAGCATTGGTGACCCATTTCATCTCTGAACAGGAGACACAAAAACAATAAAAAAATCCATATAAACATGTGTGCTCAAAATTGCCATCGTTGGCCTGAATGAAAGCCTACAGTCATCGTGGGGTATAATTCCACACCCTTTCAAAATAACAGGTGTTTGGAATAGCCAGGAATAACCCTAAGAACATACCTAGTCAACAGGTCTAGCGAGATATATCGAATATGGAACACAAATATTTTAGTGGAATATTTTGGCTGTAGCTTCGAGAACAAGGTCAAATGGAGCACATGTTAATTGTTCACATGAACTCTTTTCATTGTTTTTGTTTCTTCTGTCCACCGTTGAAGTGGGTCAGGCATATTATGATACACCCTATATATCTGGATTTTGATAGTAAGGGCCTTCAAAAAGAACTTATTTCCTACCAGAATACTATTACTATACACAGGTAATTAGAAACTCTCTTTACAAATTCTAATGGGAGATGAAAACCCTAAAATAAACATTTTGTTAACGAATGTATGTCCGCAAACGTCCCCCTTAAGTACTAGAGTGTGCTGCTGGTAAATAAATGAAAGGCAGAAAGTGTGAAAAACAATGCTTGCCTGACAGAGTCGACACAATGATAACCATACATTTTCAAAGATTCCCCAGCCTTATATGCTCGATGCATGTCACACATCTAATAATCCGTGAAATGCTTCGTGCTACATATATGAATTCCACATTATGAATGAAAACAGTGTAAAATAGCAATTTTAAGCACTGCCCAGCTGTGCCTTATACCATCTAAGAGTGACATATGTGGACATACATTCGCTAACGAGAAAGGATTGTTTTAATGTTCCCTACTCCCTCCTAAGATTTGTACAAAGAGTTTCTAATCATCCTGTATAGTAGGACTTTAATAGGAATAAAGGCATTCTAGACTTTCACTTCTACCAAAATCGGGGTATCTTCTTCTTAAGTCAACAACCCTAAGGTTGGTTTGATGGGATTTTTATCCATCCAGCACCGGGTATTGATTCACTCAGTCCTTCGGTTTGGTTAGTGCTGCCTGCACCATCTGGTAGAAACAACATGTATTAGGAGAGTTCAAGAAGTAAAGTGTTTCTTGATTTATTTCAACACTGAATTTCTATGATTGAGCGTTAAAGGATATACCAATTTTGTTGGGAAATGTATTTTTACATACCTTCCAGGGTTCTCTACATGCTACAATTGACATGGGATCGAAGGCTTTATTTCCCTCCAAAGGAAGATGTTCTACAGACTTTAATTGCTCAAGAAAAACACGTTGACCTCATTTGGGTTTAAACCAACGATCATCTGTTTCTAAGGCGAGCACATTACTCCAAGGCCACTGAGGATGACATAATTATATAGATGGATTACATAATTATGTCATATATATGTATAAATGCATCGTGTCTTACTGCCTATCAGATTACCCACATTGAATCCCGCTAACTTTGTAGAGAGGAGGAAGATAAAATTTAGAAGAGATTTAACCACACATGTGTTGGTTGAGGAGAAACCATTTAAGTAAATTTACCTTAAGTACACCCATATGGGATCCAAAACTCAACCTCCACGTTACCAAAAAAACAGACGCTACTTATACCTTTTTCTACCTTCCCACCATCGCATTTATTTTATTTATATAAGTATTAAGAAATTACTATGATTTTGGTAGAAATATTTATATTTTGAAACTTGTCGTCAGCTTTCATAGTTAGTATTTCCCAGCTTGATAAAGACGCACCTGCTTGACTTTGTCCCTGGAATACAAGTTTTGACACCTTGTCTAGTTTGATCATTTAAAAAAATGCCACTAAGCTAACATATATTCTTCTGTGGAGTTAAATCTTTACGTTTATTTCAACCTTTGGTTTTACAGGTATTTGGAAAAACTATATCAATTAATAGAATGCAGCCACACACTTTTGTGATGCTTGACATTCTTTTCTGAAAAAAGTTATTCATGTTTAAACGTAACAAAAAAATACTTATCATTAATGACAGTATCTTGCATTGGTGGGTAAGTGGGAAGACTAATTAAATTAAACTCGTTCATTGAGTGAGTACTCTCGGTTCAAAACTCATCCAGGAATACTGAGGGGCAGGGGTTGCACATCTATTGCATTGCTATTAAATTCCTCATTTATATTATTATTAGCACCGCGTCTTACTATCCATTCGGGTTATACGCACTTACGCTAATGTGTAATGGTAGGGTGATTGTGAGATGAAATGGAGGACCTACAGTTTAACGTGGAATCCGAACCACGGTGGAAGCCTGGCATTCCCCACATTCACAAGATGTCTTGTCAGAGGTAAAGGAAGGGTTTGGTAATCAGATAAATCTTTGCCGGGACCGAGGATTGAACCCCGGCCGCCAGCATAGAAGTCTGACACCTTACCCCTAGACCACCAGGTCACCGACTCCTCATTTATAAATTATGACCAATAAAATAGGTAAATTTTGACTATTGAATCTAAAATGATAGAGATAGGTCATTGCTGTACAAACATTTCTACTAAGAGGTTGAAATAAATAGAACATACCATTTTTGAGAGAATTACTTATTTCTTACTTTATGACATTAGAGATTGATTTCGTTAAAACTTAAGTAGTATCTCTTTACAACTAAAGCTCACAAAATTGTATTAATATATTTACCAATATCTCAGAAACTATTGGGTTTATAAAACTATATTTCATATAAAAGTTTTTTAATATTTAACAGTATTTCAATTTTGCAATGATAAGTTATTAAGTATCTCGAATAGTTGCGGAGATAAGGAAATTTCCATTTCTCTAAAGTAATCTAAAAGTCATTTTCATGAGAAAATGAAGCTAGCCATTTTGTTTATAATTTCAATCAACGCCCATATACTAATTTTAATCAAAATCGTTAGAGCTGATTTTGAGAATATTAATTTTTTCTCTTTTCGCCCTTTATTGAACTACTCTTAACTTTAGGGTTAGATAGACACACAGACAGACAGCATTGCAAAAACTACTTTTTAGGGTACGGGAGGTCATAAAAAGTCGACATCCATCAACATCTCGGGATATATTTTGGTTTTTGCAGTCGTAATATTTGACCTTTAGTGTTCGAAAAGTTTATATATATATATATATGCGTTTGGATTGAACGTTATTGGTTTTATAAATTATTATTATTAAGCACCGCGTCTTACTACCCGTTCGGGTTATACGCTTAAGTACTAATTACACTGATGGATTAGGAATTGGGAAGGTTGAATTAAAAGAAGTGAACCCACATTTGCGTGGAGGGAGAGTGGAAAACCATTTAGGAAAAACCACCCTCAGTTCACCCGACCGAGATTCGAACCTCGATCTCCCCGTCCTCAGCAGTCGGGCTCAACACGACAAGCGCGTTAGTCCACTACGCCACAGAGGCGGGTAGGTTTTATAAAAATATGTTTCAAATAAAATATGTTATTATAAACAAATCTACATATTTGCAATGATAAGTAATTTCATTTCTCAAATAGCTTCGGAGAGATAATAAAAAATAATGAAAATTAACTCATCATACCGGAACACTTAAAGACATTTTGCCCCAAAAATGAAAGTAGCCATTTTGTATATTCTATTTATCAATGGTTAGAAATGAAATTTAATCAAAATCATTATATTCAAATTTGAGATAATCGATTTTTTTTTTTTTCTTTTGGCCCTTCAGTAATCTACCCTTAATTTTAAGGTTTGATATCCAATTCCAAAAAACCCCTGGGGCCACCCTATTAAAACCTTAGATACCAAGTTTCAGCCCCATCAGTATAATATATATATATATATATATATATATATATATATATAGGCTCTAGTCCGATCACAGACAGACAGACATACGGATATTCAAAAACATTTTTTTTATTTGGGGGGTCATAAAACGTCGAAATTTATCAATATCTCAAATTCGATTTTTTTTTTCTTGATCACAATTCTTTTTCTACCTGTAAGATAGCGAGAAAGTAAAAACATAATGGGCTTAATCTTTTAATTACCAAGCTACGCTCATGGGAGTAGAAAGAGAAGGGGTGGTGTCTAACACCCACCTCCACATATTGTAATTGATTGAACCTCATAGAGGCCTTCACATAGTCCTATTTATATAAAAACTTAAAAACAAGGTATTTTGTTTTTTAATATTATTTATTTTTTACATTACAATAGCTAAATATGTATAGTGTGTTATTATTTTAAATGATGTATTCCTAATATATTCCTATTGTAAAAATAATTATGTGACTATTAGAAATAATAAAAAAAAATTGATACATCCAAATGACGTTTGAGATAAAGTGGCGTTTCTTTGAATGAAACGAGTTATTGTGTCTGAAAAAGGAGTATTATATTTTTGTTATTTAATATTTGAATATACTTAATAAATACACAAATTCATCCCCTTTATCACTATCCTTTTATCCCCCTCCGAACATGTACAAATATATTTACTGACCTATAAAAATTATATCAATATGTTACGTCAACTTTTTATGGTACACCTTTCCCCCCAAAAATTGTACTTTATACGCCCTTGACTATACACTAAGCCTATTTACGAATTAATATAAAAGATATAAATAATAAAGGTAATCCAAAATTAGATGCACTAGTGTGTAGAGCAGACAGAAACACCATAGTTATAAATTGCATGTAAAAAAAACTCAGTTCGCAAATTTTATATTTGAATCTTACATGATTCAATCCAACAAACTCGCAAAAACACGTTTATGGTATAGATTACTTACTAGCTTGTGTACCCGTTCTTCGCACGGGGAAACTATAAAGAAGCTTTGTTATTTTTTGTAGCTAAAATTAACCACAATGAATAGTAACCAAATCTTAGATAATGTTTAAACAATAATGCTTTATTGATTTAATTGTGATACAAATGATAGTAGTCTTAGTAAAAGCATGTCCAAATAGAGTAATAATCTGAACATGTTTTAAAAGCCGACATTTCTTTTGAAGATTAGGTTATATAACTTCTCTATTAACAATACTTTGACCTCTTGCCACCTAGCATTTTTCTATTGCATCTACCCCGTTTAGTTCTTCAATCCCATTTACCCATTTTAACATTTTTGCAATTTTTACACTCTTTACCCTTTCCACCACGTTTACGCTTCTAAACAGATTAAAATTATTACCTCTTTTGCAGGATTTTAAAGATTTTAACTTTTTATTTATTTTACCCCTTTTAACCTTTATATCCTCTTTATTTTATAGATTTCCTTTTTGCAATTTTGATTATATTTACCATATTTGCCATTTTTGCTCATTTGTGCCATTTTTGACATTTCTTATAACCCTTTTGTGTTTTATTTATTTTATGTCTTTTTTTCTTTGTTTTTGCCTTTTTTATATTAACAGCCGTGCTTAACCCCGAAAAAATATTTTAGAGTAAAAAGGGTAAAAACTTTAGAAAGTTATAAAAGGATTTTAAAATGGTAAAACTGTTTAGAGGTAAAAAACTTATAAATACATAAAACCTATTTATTAGAAAAACAATACTGCGTTTAACCATTATTAATATACCATAGCGATACGAGAAGAAGAGTTGTTGTAGATACCTAACTCTACTTGTTTACTCTCAATGGCCACCAAAACTACAAAACTATTGGTTTTATGTAGTAGTAAATCTTTTTCGTGCCATAAATATTTCTTGATTTTTTCAGTTTTTATTTAATTAAAGAAATATAGTCAAAATTTCAAAATTTTGCTTCAAGATCCAAATGTTCATGACAGGGACTACTAATATTTAAATTTTAGACCTCTCCGTGAGGTAGATATTTACGCTCAGGTCAGACACAGACACACACACACACACAATTTATTCATATTCAATTAACTCAATTTCACAGTACATTTAAATACAATTTAATAGTTGTTCTAATTTGTTTTCTAATCTCGTTTCCTGAAGCTGATAGCATCGAAACATGTCGATTTCATATACAAATATACTACTCTCTAAATATACCAAAGAAGCAAAGACCAACAAACACTAAATATATAGTTTTAATATATTTTATTTTTATATAAATATATTATAAATAATCATTTTTTAAACAACTACTTGAATTTTAATATATAACTCTGTCAAATGAAAAGGCACATATTATATATTTATGTATTATAAAAGTCAACTTTTTTCTGTCTTCATTGGAGCCACCCACTAGGAGACACATTGCACCAGATGTTTTGTAACGTCTATATACAAATTATAATGCATCATTCTAATTAATTGGTAAAATTAATTATGTTTATAAATTGTATATATTTTAATATTCACCTTATATAAGTATGTACATTTTTATTTGTAATGAGTAAGAGATATTATATAAATCATCTTTCAGAATTTCTCCTGCATATAGGTTTTCTTATGAGGAAAATTTGTAACACGTAAAAGATTTTTTGGACAAATATTAATATTAGAACTATCATTATTTTGGTGGTTCATACATAATTATCATTTAGATGCGCTGATGATAACAATATTTGAATTACAATACAATATTTTGAAGATGTTTGGAAATTGGCAGTGTTTTACAAAATTTATAAAATAATTTCTATAAAAATGTTACACATTTCTAATTCCATTGGAATGTTTTAATTGTTTCATTCCAGAGTGGAATATTACACTTTCAAAGCGGGTTAGAAGTTCTAAATAATATGATACATCTTATTTGGTACTTACATACGGTAATTAATAAAACATTTAGCCATTCTTTCAAATCAAGCATAATAATTATACTTTATGAGAAAAGAATGACTATTTAAATAACTAAGTACACCAACATTTCGAAACAATATTAAGTATTAATAAAACTTCATTAGAATGCATGTCAAAGTAATAAAGTTCATTGATTATTGCCTACAGTCATTAACTTTTTGAGCTGCACGTGGCAAGATTTAAAAAAAAATCTATTACCATCTGTTTCCTCAAAAATAACAAGAAAAACACTATCATTTCTATAAATATTTTAAATTTTTATTAGTAGGCCTACGCCACCACTAAAAGAATAAGTGGTACGACACAATCGAACAGAATTTTTCATATATCAAATCATAGCTTTGAACAAAATTTTCAAAAACCACTTTTAAGAAACTAATCTTGATAAAGTTTATTTGGAAATACAATTATGTCCTCTTGTTAATCATAATAAAACTCTCCGCAAATATAAATTTTAAGCATAGTTGCTAATTTAAAAAATTCAGTTGAATGTAAATTCCTCTCAAAATATTTATATTTGTGAAAATATAAAATCTTCATTACCATGTAAACCATTTTCAAGATACCCATTTTGAACTTAATCTAAACGGCTGTTTGTCAAATATTTTATTAAATTTTCTAAAATCTCTCATAAGGGAACTACCCTAAATTTAATCTATTTTTTGAAAAACTAACTTATCATGGTATCTTATTTTTCATGTAAAATTTTACCGCCACTTTTAACAAAATATTTAAAGCTATTTTCAAAAAAATTGCAAATTAAAAAAAAAATTATTTGACAGTTTACTAGTATTAAATAACTTTTATTTTAAGAAAAACTATAGCATATATGTTTGTATTTTACTAGTAACATATTATATACCCTTTTGGAAAAATATCGTTGAAGCCATTCCTAAGAATTTCAAATGTATAAAAAATATGTTACTAAACTATCCTTATAAGAAATTTTCCCAAAAACCAAGTATACAGCGCTCTTTGGGAGGTCAGATTGACATTTTAAATAAACTTATTAGAGCCATTTTCCGATTTTTTTTATTTTAAAAACCACGTATTAGTAAAGTAGCCTACCCTTCAAAGAATTGCTGCCCCATAACTAATAATACAATGCTATTTGTCAGGTCAAACAAATCCTATACGTTCAATATAAACCAAACCATGAGAGCCATTTTCAAAAAATCACTTTAGATTAAGCTACCACCCTTAATTTGAGGGCTAGGGTAAAAATAAAATTAAAAGTAATTAATTATATACCTATAAATCTAGATATCAAATTTATAAAGAGACATGATCCCCTCATTGGTAGGCACACGTAAGGCTCATCTAGTCTGGTTTTCCGGGGCGAAAAGGACAGGGTTATTATATTTATAGATGGGTTTACGTGAGGAATTTTTTTTCTTGAATTGTTTCCCCATATATACAAGCAAATGGGGTTACATGTCTTTTAAAGTTTATATTTTTCATCTCTAGTTCATTATCGTATTTATAAATCGTATAGACCGGGATAGTAAGTAAGACGTGGTGGGAAAAAATAAGGAAACCAGATACTCTGTCGAAAACATTATGTTCCAAGTCAAACGCAATCAACATTTTATTTTATGTTAAGTAAGAAAAAGTATTAGAATATTTAAATGACACTGGCCCTGCTACATCAGCAGCCTCCATCCCTCTCTTCTTAATCCATAAGCCCACAACACAATAGAGCTTCTTGAGCTAAGCTGTTGAAGCAAGCCTTTTGCTTTAGCTATGGAAGCTCTTATCTACGACAGCGAGGTGTTACGGTACCAGTCTGTCTGCCACTTGTTTGGTCGAAGATCTATTCAATTACACTCTCTGGCTTCAAGTACTTATCGATAAAAAACTGACAGAAATGCCTCATTTGATTGAATCAATGGAATATACATTTTATTTTTAGACATTAATTTATTCAAAGTACAATTATTCTGTTCACCACGTCTTCCTACGCATTTTGGGTTATATATATTAGTCATAGCACACCATCCTTTAGCTTAAGTACTATATAGGTGTATGAAAAGGAGTAGAAAGACGCAGTGCTAAAAAAAATTGATAACATTTTATTATATTGTTATTGCTATTTTATAAGATTGTGTGAAGCTTCAAAATTTCCAAGTCACAGGTAAATATCTTTGGCTTCTACTTTGACACCTACAATTACCTTTGTATTTTCAAAAAATTTCGAATTAAAAAGTAGACTTTGATACATTAGGAAATATCTGACTAAACATGACATATTTCAACTATTTTTTTTATAACAGCTAATAAACAGTGATTTAACACTTACTAGCGATTGCTTACGTACTTACTCTATATCAATAGGAACTTGAACGTTAATTGTTGCACTTACAAAAGGATTCCGCCTATTCCTAACTTGAGCTTGTTCTATCCGGTAGACCTTATTTCACCTTATCTCGTTCAGGTCTATTCTAATGTTATCCTCCCATCTACGTCTAGGTCTTCCCAATAGACTCTTCCCACTGGGTTTGCCAGTCAATTCCCTGAACATAGTTATAGATTCTCCCATTCGCACTGCTTATCCCGCCCACCGTAGTCTAAGAGACTTGATTTTCTTAATAACACTCGTGATTAATACAGGGTATCTAGCCCATTAATATGTAACCTCCTCCACTGACCAGTATCTTAATCCCTTTGTGGACCTAATATCCTCCAAAGCGCCCTGCTTTACAACACCCAAATTTCTATTCGTAATGTGATTATTTGACAAATAATTTAATATGCTTTAATTTTTTTTCTAAACCCTTCTCTTTATCTAGATACACTTAATTGATAGTTTAAAAATTAGGTATAGTGTTATGTTGTCATCTGTCCTGCTATCCAGGAATGTAAAACTCCGAATAATATACATAGTGATAATTTTACCAGTTGTTACTTATGGATTTGAAACATGGTCTCCCACCTTAGAGATAACGAAAACAAATTTGTAATGTTCTAAAAATGCTTCGGAAAATATGTGGTAAAAAAAGTATGGGGAGGTGAGGAGGCTACATAATGGTGAGTTACTTAACCTATATTCATCACAAGACATTGTTAGGATAGTCAAGTCTCGTAAATTATGGTGGGCAGGGCAGTGCGAATGGGAGGTTCTAGAACCGTGATCAGGGTATTGACTGGCAAACCCCATGGGAAGAGTCTATTGGGAAGACCTAGACGTAGAGATGGGAGGATAACATTAGAATATACCTTAAGGAGATAGATAAGGTGTAGTGATGTGGATTGGATAGAACTAGCTCAAGATAAAACTAGCTCAAGGTAGGAATAGATGGAGTATTTTTGTAAGTGCGCCAATGAACTTTCGAGCTCCTAATATCATGGAATAATTTATCTATGTAACAACATTCACAGAACTTATCTTCAACTTTGGCCTCAACTTTGCTTTGAGTGTTTCCAACTTCTCTAAGACATCGATTCGCATTGAAAAAAAAGGACTCCGCACATCCATATTATTTTATAGTTATTGATCATGTTTATCATAAGTGATTGTTGCATATCACATTATTTGAAGTACGAATGCGTGAAAGTAGAAATTTTAAATTTCTTATTTGTTGGTTAAGGCCTTCCCTAATATAACTGGCTTGTAACTTTAAAGATGTGCTGAAGTGGAATCTAACAATATAAGCTTGTTATCTTTCAGGGAAAACGTTGGATGCTAGTTGTAAATTTATAGAGGTTGTGTTGATACACAATGTATTAAAACAAAAATTTATATAGGATTCAGTGTCGTCCAAAAATATTATTAAAATATCGATACCTTGGACACAAGATTGTCTAGATTTCTTAGAGCCACCAACATTTTCTAGTCCCTAATTTAAGTTTATTTTGTCAACATGATTTTAATAAAGGTTTTCAATGGACATTTTATCAAACCCTGGCCTTTTTCTAACAAACTACTTTTATACTTATAGCTATTTTGTTATTTATAAATACACAAGACTCAATTTTCTCTACCCCCCAATGCTCTACAAACATTCTGATACCAATAAGGATTTAAGGAATACTCAACTCCACCTATTAATATAATATTAATATTTAGCACCGCGTCTTACTACCCGTTCGGGTTATACGCTTTAAGTACTAATTACGCTAATGGATTAGGAATTTTGAAGGTTGAATTAAAGGAAGTGAACCCGCAATTGCGTGGAGGGAGAGTGAAAAATCCATTTAGGAAAAACCACCCCCAGTTCACCCGACCGAGATTCGAACCTCGATCTCCCCGTCCTCAGCAGTCGAGCTCAAAGCGACAAGAGCGTTAGCCAACTACGCCACCGAGACGGGTAACTCCACCTATTGAGCTATAATGAAGCTTATCTGTACGCAAGGCACACTTCTCACTACCTCCTAATCCCGGGATCGAACCAGATGGTGAGTGACTGCTTACCACTTAAGATGATATTATGTACTGTACCTCAAAATGAATTAATACGCAAATAATATCTTATTAAAATTAATACATGGAAAATAAATTAGCCTAAGCAATTACATTCAACATTATTTTATTTATATATAGCCTATTTTTTTTCTCACCACGTCTTACTACACGTTCGGGCTATACGCAATTATATTAATTACACTATCGCGGTAGGGAGGAGAAAGTTATATTTAATAGAAAATGTACCATTATTGGCGTCGATAAAGAATGGAACAGTAGAGATGAAAAGCACCCTAAGTAGATTCAGCTGGGTTTCTGACCAAAGCCCCTCATCACCGGCAAACAATAAGAAATATAAGTAAAATTCAGACTGCTTGACCACTGTTGAGGATCAATCCTTATTCAAAATGATTCATATTTATTAGAATAGATTAATAATATCTAATAGAACTGTTCTGTCCAAGAAAATAGTAGATTTCTATTTAACTATATTAATTTATTTTGAAAGTACAAACAATATTTTTAAAATGTTTATATAATTAAAGTATTCATCCTAACATAATAAAATAGCTAGTCTTAAATTTCATTTAAATTCATATTTTAATCAAATGAAATTATATAATTTACCCTCGATTTACTATTAAGTAGGTTTAGTACCACTATGTTGCATCTCATCTCACATACTAGGACTATGGTATAATATGTCAAAGTAAGACTGCTAGCTTAAAGGTTAAGCGTGGTGTGTAAAATACAATAAGGCCTTCTAGGAAGAGATCTTCCTTAGATAAGATTAAGGTTTGGTTAATAAGTAGTTTCCATGTTGCTATTACTAAAAATTTAAATAAACTGTAAATTCTCCTACTAAGCAGTTGAAGCATCTCTGTTGAAGGAGGCGGCACCTAGAGCCTACTACATAATAGTATACACGAAGTCACCAAATAGTGTGTTGGGGAAGAAGTGATATCTGGAATTAAGGTTGTGGGGCAAAATTTGGTAGCAAATACTCGACCCAACCTTAAAATATTTTAAATTATCTCCATAGTGTCATACTGAAAATAAAAGCCAAATAATGGCATTTAGAAATTGAAATATTCTGATTTATTTTCAAAGGATTGATTCTCAGGGTAGGAGGGAGTGTATTTGTTAAAGCGTTGTTTATAATATTAAAGTACTAATCTACGAGTATATCTGGTCTACATAATACTCGCTGTTAGTGACCTATTCAACCACCAAGCGCTGTAGTCGAACCACTAATGCAATAAGACAGCTAGATTCACTGTTATTGTTTTATTGCTCATTTGATGTGTCTGATGTTAACGTACTTGGAGAAAATTAAAGTGAAGGAGAAACTTTAAATCCTGGTATAGATTGACTGCACTCGTTCAATTTTATTAGGTGTGAATTTTTTCCATAAAAATATAAATGAAAATTATCCAATAGAAATTAAAGTCTAATTTATCAGTAAATTTTCCAAAACAAGTTATTTAAATACCATATTTGTAGCCATTGCCATCATCTAGATTCTAGAGTGGTAGCCAAACCTCCTGGTGGGTTCACATGGTTGTGTATTGGACTGTACTCATGCAGTTTTAATCCCCTGTACAGCTCTACGGTGGCCCATCGCATGGATCACCATGGATCACTTCGGATCAAGGATCATGGGTAGACACTCTTCACCAGGGTGACGAAAAGCTGACCCAAATCCTTTTCTGTTGTGTTGAGTCGTGTCAGGAAAAACGGGCCTAAGTGTAAGGTTACATATTTGAACCGGTTGCTTTAAAGCCTAGTGATATTTTGGACTACAAATATGTGTGAGGGGAGAGTAAAAAGAGAAACGATTCACATCTGCTCTGCATAAACACTTGATAATGTGGTTTTTTAAAATGAAAGTTTTAAATAAAACACAAAAATAAACTTACTATAATAACAAATTAAATTTTAAAGATTAAATTATTAACACAAATATGCTAATAGTTGTATAAAGAATATATTTTTTTCAATATAATATTTAGAATCGCCACTACGGCATCACCACAGCAAATAATAATATTATTAAAAAAATAAAATCTCAAAATCTTAACTTTACAAGATATACGGGAGTGGTTAGAAACAGTGAATTTCATGATTTGATTTGGTTGTATATTTTTGGAAATAGTTGTTGAATTTAGTGTAAATGAGGATGTCTAATACATCCTTTAAGCGCTGTTAAACAAGTACAGTAGAATATGGCTAATTCGATGTTTTATTTGAAAAATTTGATAGTGCCAGCCCACCATGATTCCTCATGAAATTCATATTTAAATTAATGGTAAAAAATAAAAATTAATTCGAATTTTAAAAGGAAATATTTAGATTATTTTAATCTTATCCATTGTTAGTTGTTTCGAGTTTGTACTCATTTCAAATCTAACTTAACGATCTTTATTAAATCAGTATTATAAGCTAAGAATATCATATAAAGTTTAGGTTATTGACACATAGTTAAAGATAAATCGGAAATCTCTGCACCTGCAGCTAGCGGGTTTTCTAGAATATGGGATGTGTTGGCTCAACTATCATTTCTTCTGTGATATTGAAAATTATGTTTATAACGTCATAATAAACACATCAAAAAACCGGTATCACAAACGTTTTTTCCAACGTTTTGTCAATTAAGTAGAAAAAACTAATTTTTAAATAATTATCAATATTAAATTATTATTAATAATATTGATTAAATATTATAAACAATGTTGTTTTTTCCTAATTTTTAAACTTTACGTCTACATTTTTCTTGTTTTTTTCATATAGGCCTACCTATGTATGTATTGTTTATGTGTGTTTTATTTAACATGTATAAAATTTGTGTGCTTGTATGTAGAATAATATGAGATGGTTGATTTTTTTTGTATAAGCTGCCTAGATATTCATGAAAATAATTAATTTGATTGGATATTGCGAATTTTCTTTTTAGATATTTCTTGGAATTAAAAACTAAACGAATTATATTGTAAATGTAATCATCAGTAGTAATTACAATTTTCTCTACTTCTCATCCTAATTATATAGCATGTGTATATATATCACATTTCACACACATGATGTTATCTTCAACTAAGAGTGTCAGCGAAAGCTAAATTATATGAAAGGAAAAGAAGGTGAAAAGAAACGAATGCAGTAGGTCCATAACGTACCAAAACACCTGTTTTTGAAATGTAACCCTTTTGTCAAAACACATTTACAAAAGATAAAAGTGAGAACCTTACCATGTATCAGTCTTCTGTTGGTCTATTATTCGACGATTTATTGAACTTTGCACCTACTGTTATTGTGAATAACAGCAGGCCTCAGCTCCATTCTAGTTTGTTTTTTTCATAGGTTACAGAGATGTATTCCTGTTGATTTTGAAACCACCCATGACAGAGCGAGTGTGTGTAGGCAGGATTAAGTCTTCCAGGGGACTAGGCCCTCAATTCACCCAGTTTAAAGATCGTGAAAGGTGTGGAGTGTGGTGGGGGGTAGGGTGGGGTGGGGGGGTCGAGGGGCAACCACACAGAATTTTATAAAAAAATGGGAGAAGGGAGAAAAAGAATGACTGAGGAAAGACCACCTTGACACTTTGCAAAGGTCCCGCAGATATAATACAAGTATTGTTGATTTTAAACTGTCAAGACTAGTGGAAAGGAAGTGGGGCTAGGTATGTTGATATTAGTTTTATATATATATATATATATATATATATATATATATGAGTTATTCAGGTTCAAATGTTGATCCTAACTTTTATAGAATCCCAAATTTATACACCAAAGGAGACTTTTAACTACATTGAAATTTGTAATTAAATACCAGTAAATTGAAGAATTAAAAGACAATATATAATAGAAAATCTAGGCCTGGAATTAAACTATTGCAAATTATTATTAATAATAATAGTAATAATAATAATAATAATAATAATAATATAGGGACTTGAAATTTGACAAACATATAGTCTTTTAATACATAAAACCTTTATCACTATAGTAGTGGACTGGAGTGCCACTGAAAAAGAAGTTGGGGATCGAATCCCGGTCGGGTTTACTGAGGGTGTTTTTTACTCAATGGCTAAACACCCTACTCTCCTTAAATTAATTCTTCACGACCCTAACACATTAATGTAGTTACTAAAATATCTACATATAGCCCGAGTGGATAGTGAGACGTGAGCTTGAAACAACAAACATAAAATTCCATGGTTTAAAAAGATTACAGTAGAGGAGCATTTGAAAAATTAAATTGCAATAAATTGGGTAAAGGATGGGAAAACCAAAATAAAACCTACAAGTGGAAAGTGACACCCAGTGAATCAGACTGAGACCTGAACGCCTATCTCATCAAATGTGACAAAGGGCATCAAGCTAGTATAGACCCTTAGACCCGTCATCTAAAGCTGCAAGTAATATCCCTTAATCATGAGTGGGAAACTGGTCGATCGGGCTTGTGAAAATTTTCAGTCTATCACGTAAGAAAACTACAATGGTACTAAAAGTCGATGCTTCTTTCTTATAATTTTACACATACATCAACTACTTAAAAATAATATTAGTGACCTAAATAACCGTAATAGGTGATAGTCGATTATGTTATAAGAAACTTAAAAAGTTTAATATGTAAATGTAGATTTCATTTATTATACCTTTTTATATACAATGATGGGGACATAGTTATTTGAGGAAAAGTTGAATTTTAAGAATAAATTTAAGATATATAGGAGGAAACAGAAAAAGTAAAGTGGAGAAACGACGGGTGATCGCTTATCGATCGATAAGTTTATAGGTCGATTGGGACCAAACAGATTTCCGAGCACTATATTAAATTAAAAATATGGAGAGACGTTCCAAATTAATTTGTTATTTTAAAATAATAATAATAGTGTCATATCTGGACTACATATCTGTATCTCAGTTAGTGGTAAGATAAGACGGTACTAATTTACAGTTGCCCAGGGAATGTCCGAATTTACGCGTCATACATCCTTTCCATGGAGGCTCCTTCCATGTTCTGATGAGGTGATGGTATGAAGATAATGAATATGATGGTGTGGAGCCTATGATTATCTTAACCAAACTTAAGTTTAATTAATCAAACCCTGGTGACCATGGGAACTAATGCCCTTTCGAGAATATTCCCCCAATACCACCAGGTAATCGAACCCGGGACTTCCATGTAAGCAGCCAGGAGCTCTTACAATTATACAACTTTGTTTTAATTTAATTTTATCTTAAGGTCATATGACTTTCTATTATCTTAGACTAGACAAAGATCACACTAAATGTTTGATTTAACATTTTTTAAATCAAATCAACTGAAGATAGTAAGTGTGTGGTAGACCACTGAAGGAAGCTATGGATTATAGATTGGTACAGTGACTTTTATGAGCTAAATATTAATTAAATTATAATAATAGTGAATAATATATAAAAGGTCATCTGATTCAAACTAAATTTAAGAGACATTTAAAAATATAGCCCACATTTTATTAAATACATATTTCAAAGTTGTAGTTTCATTCGATAAATGGAACCAGCTCAGCTTGACTCTGGAGGAAGGGGTTCGAGACTTTGTAGGTTTGATTGGATGTGGAATTTTATAACTAAATAGTTTCCTTCCATCCAATCTGCAATTTCTGGTTTAGTTACATAGAATTATATCATCCTTTTTGTTGAATTATAATGAATAGTATTTTCTCTTGGATGTCAGAAAACTAGCCTTAAAGCTTGCTAAAAAAAATACACACTATAAATAAACATTGAAACAAGGCACGTGATTTAATATTACTAAGTAACTTGTGGTGTCATTATTTGTTAAACCAACAAGCATAAAAAAGGGTTTTAAGCTAGATCGGAAATAAATAGTATTATAATCAACAGAAGTTGCAATGTTTAAGCTCCAGTGGCCAATGTAAGGACATTTAATGAACACTTTAGCTTCCAAAGCTCCTTTCATGCATTTTCACCAAATACGAGAATGCTTTTATTAGAATGTTTGTGAAAATCCTGTCAGTACTTACCATCAATTTGAGTGTGTCAGGTTGACTTCGGTGGTCTTGTCTTGGGGTGAATTGATCATCTCAAGGACCGATAGTTGTGAGTTCCAACCCGGCCGGAGTCAATGAATTTTTCCTGAGAGATAAACATCCGTAGTCCTAACACAAATTATTTTGGTGGAGTAGCAGAGTCATTGGTCCCATGTATATTGTGGTATATAAAAGAACCCTGGAAGATATGTGAAAAAATATCTTTCCGGCCAAGATATTTAGGCCCTTTCGCACTCGCTCATAGAAATTATCATGTGCTGACATAATCAATTGGATAAGAAAGCGCACTTTAAATACCCCAAATAAATAAAATTAAAAACTGTGTCAATACGTACAAGACCCAATGATTGAGAATAAACTTTTCGCCTGATCTACATAGTTTTAATAATCTGTATTGTCCGATGACTTTATTCTAGTTATGTTTACAACAACCTGGTCTATATATGTGTTTAAAATCTTAAAACTGTCTTGAAATTGCTCATTGGTGAAAAAGAATTTACATAGATTACATTTATGTAGTAAAATTTGCCATATCATCGTAACTTTATTTATTTTATATGATTATAAACTCTATTCAGTGCCTTAGTTTAGTGATATCCTGCGTGTTTTAGAGTCCCAAGTTTAATTCTTGGCTTGAACTGAATATGTATTTGAGTGAAATTGTGTTTTCTTTCTCTCCTAGTGAGTGAGCTATAGGAGGTATGGTTGATGTGTTTGTTATGTACTTGTAATCATTAAAGGCATACACATTATAACCTGTGTCATTCCCGGCACAGATTTAGCTGAGTGCCAAACCCTTCCTTCACCTCTGACAAGACTTGTATTAATCACAATTTGTGAATGTGTGGAATTCCAGGCCTCCGCCGTGGTTCGGATTCCACGTTAAGCTGTAGGTCCTCCATTTAATCTCACAATCACCCTATACATTAGCGTAAGTGCGTATAACCTGAATGGGCAGTAAGACGCGGTGCTAATAATAATATAACCTGTACTTGAATATGTGTATTCGAACTTAAGGGTCCAGGATTCAAATTTGATTTAAATGACTCAGTAAATTTCGCGAAAATAGCAAACAAAAATAGTTTCTATGAATATTATTGAAAAAAACATTTAAGCCACTTTATTTTGATTAGACCGTTTTATTAAATTATATAAATTAATTTATTGGCATTTTAAACATATAAAATAGATAAAGTGGTTTAAAATGGATTAAATAGTTTAGTTTTCGCATTAAAATTAATATTTTATAAAATATGATTTACCAAGAATTAGCAGGGGAAAAAATTTCAAAATGCGTAAATTTACAAAACATTGATAAGTTAACGATCAGAAAGGCAAAATAGATAAAGCCCTAGTAATAATTGTTGTGACGCTGGCCCTTCTTTTACTATTGACAGGTGATGAATAGGGAACTATTCTGAAGAATAGGGTGAAAAGGGGGTTGAGGTTACAAATGCCACAATATTTTTTGGCTAGAGAAGGGGAAAGGTATTCTATTTCAGCATGAAAAGTAACGCATCGGTTTGGAAAATAGTCTGGTTTTGACATGCACACCCTCTTTCTGCTGTTTGGGTAACAATGGCCAGAGTCTTTTATGTGGTTCCACGTGAGGTAGGGGATCATGCATCCAATAAAGAAGGGGGAATTCGGGTGAGGGGGCTGCGTAAACATAATACGTATACAACCATACGTGTGTTGAAAGCAAACCCCATTGACTAGAAGTTAGTGAGTGACGAACTGTTGAAAAACTAGACCGACATAGGTGATAGAAATACACTGAAAGAATAAGCACTTCAAATCTTGAGATGTGTTAGGTCTGCATATTGACAATGCTCATTTTTAAAATTAGAAAAAAAAAAGAAGATAAATAAATATTTTTTCGGTTCAAGTAAGAAAACTGAAAAACACCAAATATTTTAAGATACTGCAAAAACATTTGTCTTAATGGATAACGTGAAGCCACAGTTTGGAAAATAATTACCTTTTTGGCTTATGATGAGGACAGAACGTGGACTAACACGATTCAAGGCAATAAACACTATCAGTACGATCAACTCTGCTGGTATATTTGGTTTGATGTTAATTGATACAACCCATGGTTGAATTCAACTCGTGTCTTAAGCAAGCTTTCATCAATCACTTTAAACAAGATCAATAGTTTTTATATATGGTTTGGTTGGAAGAAGAGTTAATACAAAATTCAAAAATATCTATTTGCGGCCAACAGTGATAACATTTTACTATATTATTGGTGTCATTTTATAAATATTGATAATATCAATTAAAAGTGACAGCTGAAGATAACATGACTTTTTGTATGAATATATAAAAAATAGTTTTAGTAGCTCTATTAACTACTATATACTTTTTTTAGAGCCGCGTCTTACTACCCTTTCATGTTAAACGCTTATGTACTAATTAAGCTAATGAATTTTAAGATGAGGAAGATTATATTATATGAAGTGTACCTGCATCTGCACGGAGGAAGAGTGGAAACCATATTGTAAAACCGCCCTCAGTACACCTGACAGATATTTGAACCTTTATCTCCTCGTCATCGGTAGTCTACTCTATTGCGAGAGTAGCGCGTTAGACCATGCATCCACCGAATTGGTTCATACTGTTCTTCCTACCAAAATCAAGCTATACCTACAACTACACGTATACCTCTTTGTGACTATGACTTCACTAAGCAATGTGACTGATTTCCATTTCAATAATCTTAGGAATTATATTCTTCAAAATTGATACACGAAACACGGATATTACCATTTTAAAACAAGACTTTTAAATGTTTTTGTGTACACAACTTTACGGCATGCAGTTTCTATTTATACACCAAAGTTCGTACAAAGGTCCATTTATAAAATATAAACATATTATTTGCATGGTATACATTAATAGTAACATTTTACCATAATATTATTATTGATGTTGTTATTATTGTTGATTTTAGTAATTTTCACCACCCCTTAGTAACTCATAGCTCTCAATCACTAGTCAATTTTGATTTAGCTCATCCGCCCTTATTGATTTTACTTGATGTACCTATTGCTACAAAAATTAATGACACCCCCACCGCATATATTGATTATGTACGTGGTGATTACCTTAATCTTTACAATGACCTGGCCACTGCTGATTGGTCTTGTGTTTATTCTACTACTGATGTTAATTTGGCTGTAGATAATTTTTACCAATTTAGTCCAAAGGAAAATCAAAACGCATATTCCTCAAATTACCATTCGTAATTAATACAAATATCCAAATTGGTTTTCTTCTACTCTTAAATACTATATTAGGAAAAAACTATTTTTTCAAAAAGTTTAAACTAACAAATAATAGTGTATTCTATTCAGATTTTTCTCACTTTCGTAAATTAGTTAAAACTACTTTGATTATAGAAAGAGCCAATTGGATGAACTCAATTGAAAATATTATTAAATGCAAAACCAAGAAATTTTGGGAATTTGTTAAAAACAATCGTGTGAATAAAGTTTGCCCGTCTAACCTAGAAATTAATGGCAGGATTATAGCGGATTCTGTATTAATTGCTAATGAATTTGTGAGTTACTTTCATTCCGTTTATAATTCAGCCCTTCCCGTCTTACCTTGCCCCGTTATTGAAACTAGCGCGCCCTTGAATCCATGCCACATTACATCCTTGGATGTTGCTAGTGCTATAAAAAGATTTAGTTCATCTAGATGTGCCGGGACAAACGGAATTCCAGGTTTTATTGTTAAGGGCTGTTCCAGCATTTTTAGCCCTTTATTAGCCTATATCTTTAACATTAGCCTGTCAAATGAGACTTTTCCTCTTACATGGAAACAATCTGTTGTCATAGCTATTTATAAGGAAGGGGAAAAAACAAATACTTGTAATTATAGACCAATTTCCCTCTCAAATACTTTATCCAAAGTATTTGAGAAAATCATATATGAGCATACTTTCCACCACCTTAAAAATAAACTTTCAGATAATCAACATGGCTTTATAAAAAATAAATCTATTGGCATTAATTTAGTAGTATTTCTTGGGCATGTTGTCCCTAAAGTCTCTGCCCAAGGTCAGGTTGATGCTATTTATTTTGACCAAAGTAAGGCATTTGACTTATGTCAGCATAGTATTATTCTCTTTAAACTTGGTAATTTCACCCTTTCTCAATCATATGTAAATTGGTTCAGCAGTTATTTGTATGAAAGATCATTCACTATTAAAATTGATTCACACACCTCAAATACATTTTTAGCCCCCTGTAGCATACCACAGGGTTCTAATTTAGGTCCTCTTCTCTTTAATGTGTTTATTGATGTCAATGGTAAATATTTGAACTCATCTAGTTATTTACTCTTTGCTGATGGTGTAAAATTATCAAATATATTGCAGATTCTATAGAGTTACAAAATGATGTAAATGGTATTCTACAATGGGGTTTTGAAAATGGAATGTCTATTATTTATTATTATTAGCACCGCGTCTTACTACCCGTTCGGGTTATACGCACTTACGCTCATGTGTAAGGTGATTGTGAGATGAAATGAAGGACCTACAGTTTAACGTGGAATCCGAACCACGGTGGAGGCCTGGCATTCCCCACATTCACTCCCCACATTCACAAGATGTCTTGTCAGAGGTGAAAGAAGGGTTTGGTAATCAGATAAATCTGTGCCGGGACCGAGGATTGAACCCCGGGAATGTCTATTAATAAATCTTAGACCAAATCTATATATTTTAATAGTAAAACTAATCCTTTCTTTTTTACCTATAAATTGGGCAATGAAAACATAGTTCGCGACCTTTATAATAATGATATTGGTGTTCTCCTGGATACCAAACTTTTTTTCCACTACTACGTTGACCATGTAATTTCCCAGTCATTGGATTTACTTGGACTTATTAAATATATTACATCAATATTTAATAAAGTTGATTGTTTTTAATGCCTGTACTACGCCCTGGTTAAATCTAAGTTAGAATATGCTACTGTCACTTGGAATTCCATTGCCTTAACTGACTCTATTAGGTTGGAAAACGTTCAAATAAAATTTGTCGCTGCATGCTATATTAAATTCTTTAGCAACCGGATTTATTATGATTATGACAGAATTCAAAACTTCTTAGGATTCCAAACTCTCTTCTTTCGTAGACTTTATTGTGATGCCTTTTTTGTTATTAATATTTTCAATAGCAAAATTTATTGCAAATTTGCCCTTGATCATGTAGGCATTCATATCCCTTCTTGGGCTTCTCGTAATCCAAAATTATTTTTTCTCAATAGCTCTTATAAGGTAAGCCCTATAAGTCGTTGTGTCCATAGCGCCAATTATAGATTTGTCTGATTCGACTTCTATCATAACTGCCTATAATATTTAAATTTACAATATTCTGATTTATTTCTTGTATATTGTTACTGTTTTTAACCACTCTTTAGTTATTTTTATTATTGATAATTTTTATTCTTATCATTATTTAATACTTTTTTTTAACTATTCATCATTATATAACATTATTTAACCATTTTTGTTTATTTTATTATTTAGTGTAATTATATGTATTTTTATGGTACTTGTGTACTTTTCAGTGCTGGCCTGTTATAAGTCTTACGACTGTTGGCCAGCACTATAATAAAGGAAATTGAAATTGAAATTTAAGTTACAATTATTATTATTATTTTTATAGGTACCTATATTATCTCTTAAAGGTGACATTTGCATATTACATAATTTGATCTATTGATACGTGAGAGTGGATCTAGTAACTTTTATTGCTATCAAATAAGACTCTTCCGGTGAAAATTGGATTGTAGTGTTGAAATATCTAGTTTGTTGTATATACATAGGTTGATCTTTATAGAGCAGGCCGAGAGTTTCTACCAAACTATATCCACTAAGGGATATTTCAACTATGCTATTTCCCATAATATTTTCGTATCAGTGATAGTAACTTCTATTTAAAAGTATAGTCTCAAAACAGCACACTTGAACTAATTAATAATTATACTTTATTTGGTGTTGGAAAACTTATCCGGGAAGTCTGCTGACAAATTACGCCTACTGCACTAAAGAAATTAGGTCAAGGATCGCCATGGCCAAAGAAGCTTTCATTAAGAAGAGGTTTCTGTTGACCAGCAAGTTGAGTTTGGAACTGAGGAAGAAACTGATAAAGTGCTACATTTGGAGCATCGCACTGTATGGATCAGAAACTTGGAATCTTAGGAAGATTGAAAAGAAATACTTGGAGAGCTTCGAAATGTGGTGCTGGAGAAGACTTGAGAAGATCAGGTGGACACACTGGGTGACAAATGAAGAGATCTTAAGAAGAGATCCATTTTGGATGTAATACTTCGACGCAAATCAAATTGGATCGGACACATACTTAAGAGAAACTGTCTTCTTCACTAAGCCATATAAGGAAAGGTTGAAATAAAGAGGATTTTAGGAAGGAGAATTCAAATACTAGATGATTTGAAGCAAATAATACAATGTTGTGAGTTGAAGGAGGAGGCAGAGGACAGGGAGCATTGGAGGTCTTAGTTTCACTGACAAAAGGAACGGACCTGTCTTAAGACAAAACACCTAATAATAATAATAATAATAATAAATAATTAGTTGCTTAAGCTAGACATAAAATAAATTAATACTTAATTCTTGAATATATTATTTTCATAGAGAAAACTAATAATTGTTCATGGGGTTTAAAACATCAGTATCTCTATTTATGTCAAAATTAAAATAAATACACCTGAGAAACTCGATCAATTGCTTAGAATTTTAAATTAAAATCACTTGAAATGACCTATTAAACAAACCACTTTTTGAATGACTGCCGTGTTGAAACGTGTAGCCAGGTCGCAACATAACTTACATGCGTCATTCAAAGTTCAAAGATTTTCCATGTCACATTTCGTTAAATAGAGTCCAAGTAGTTTACAGTAATGACGGAACCAACAGACAGCATACAAAATGCCAAATGTTCGAGTCAAAACAGGACCTTACTCTACTCAGTCAATTGTTATAATGATCTTTGGTGCGTTCAGCACAATATTTATTATTATTAGTGAGGAGTGAGGGTAGTAAAATCACAATGATAGTCATATGTGGGTGTTCAAGTATTACGTAAGCACATTTGTGTCCATTTATGTTTAACCCCTCCCCCCTCTTGTAGGCAAAAATAAGCAAATGCCTGACTTCCCTACTCTCTCTTGCATACGTAGGATTTACTATTTTTTTTCCATTTGTTCAAAGAAATAACCATTCTTTTTTTCATACGATTTTGCCTATGGCTTGAATAGGTAGTAAGACGCAATGATTAATGGTATTTATTAAAATAGAGGTGTAAATTAATATTGAGAAATAATTGACAGTTAACAGGTAAAATTAAAACAAGTTATAACATTATAAAAGTTTAATTTACTAACTTTTTATTGAAGTTATAAAAAAAGTGCTATTAGTGAATACATGAATATTATATTTATAAAAAAAATACCCTAAATTCCATTTAATCCGATGACTAAGGTCCTTGAATCCACGTCTCAACACTTTTAATCATTATGTATCTGTTGGGTGTAAGCCATTCAATCTTTGGCTTACTTCTATAGGCTTCTCCACTTCTTCCTTATTTAGTCACTCAGTATCTTCAATGCTGCCTGAAGTCTAAGCGGCTTGCGATGCACCCTCCCCCAATTTTGCCCGTCTTTCTCTGTCTTACGTAAGCATTGTTCTGACCCCCCTCCCCCTGTCAGCAAAAATAAGCAAAACTTGAACCCGCTCCCGCCTAAGGTGCTTACGTAATACTTGAACACCCCCTATGTATGAAAATCACCATCAATTTTTCTTACAGGGACTGCACTACAACCCTAATATACCTGTAAAACAGCTGCCAAGTGCAATGATAGTCAAACTAGTTAATAACTAACCCGCCTCGGTGGCGTAGTTGGCTAACACGCTAGTTTCATGTTTAGTGGGGAGCTCGAGGTTCGAATCTCGGTCGGGTGAACTGGGGTGGCTTTTCCTAAATGGTTGTCCACTCTCCCTCCACGCAAATGTGGATCAACTTCCTTTAAATTCTACCTTCCCAACCCCTATCTCATTAACGTAATTAGTACTTAAACGTGTAACTCGAACGGACGTGTTGCTAAATAAAATTAATACATATTTTACTGCTTGGAAATCATTGCAGGTAGGTCTCTGATATTTTAATACGTATGTATTTATCCAATTGAACTATATAGTAGTATAGATACATTTATTTACAGGCTCAAGTTAAGCGTGATTATTTTCTTCTTTCTACACATAGTAAACTCTGAATCGCTGGTAGTTTAGTTGATTTTAAATTGTGAGAAGAAAATTAAATTATAAACTCGAATTTGTTAGTGTAAATCCCCCCAAAAAAAACTTAATTTAAGCATATTTTAACGTACGTTTTTAATTTTGTAAAACATTAAAATTTACAAAAATTAATGTTTCATTATATATTGTTAAGTAACGACTATTTTAATAATATTAGAACACCTCTTTAAAATAGTTGTAGTGTTACATATATTTGTTCTTAAATGTTTAAAGTTGTAAAATTAAAGGGGATCTTATCAAAAACTTTGGACAAAGTAGAGCTCGTTCTATTTTTAAAGAAGATTTGGAAGAAAAGTTTGAAACAACGAAGTGATATTCTCATAAGCCCTACTACGTACAGTGGTGATTGGTTAATTAAAAAACTTGAACCATACTTAACTTTTCTTTTTCTTTATTTCTTCCGTCTTTCTCCGGCTCCTGCTGAACTCATACCGCTAACATTCACCAACCGTATACCCTAATGAAGTCGTTACTTTCTTTACTATGAACAGTTTTTCTTGTGCATTCAAGATTCTTTTCCTTCAACTTTGTTATCTTTAGAATTAGCTTTTGGCTAAAAAAAAAAAATTCCGTACTATCCGAATTTATTGCTACTCTACTAGGAAAAAAAGACTCGTTTTCAAAATTCTCAACAATTTTATTTAATACATATAAATAATTTATTTTTGTGAACGAAATATCAAAACATGTATTTAGTATAAATTTTATTGTTTACACTAGGCAAAGTGAATTAAAATATGCTGATTTATTTGGCATTATGACATTATAGAACCTATACACTATTTTTTTTATCATAAGCAAACTAAATTTAGGCTCATTTTGCTAGATACAACACAACGTCAAATTCCAAAATGTATAATGTAATAAATATTTTGTGATGAAGTTTAGATGATATATAATCTAAAAAAACCCAATGGTTATACATTTAGCTAAAAAAGTGTATTTAAAATATAATTTGGTTAATAGAGTACTCTGGTAATCAATCAATGATGGATAGAAAATGTATACAAGTCTTCAATTGATTATTTCTTTCAAATAAAAAAGGCTTGGATAGGCCCAGTGCACGTTCCTTTCTCTAATAAGGTAACATGAATTATAAAAATAGAAACATATTTAAAGAACTCAAAATACTCTATATGAGACCCTGTCGTGTAATATTATTTTCTTTCTAACCCGCCAAAACTATAAACATAATGTTTGGAAACCAAAGCGATTATTTACACTTTTTAAAGCGAAGATAACTTTAATTATGTTGCTACCCTTTTTGAAATCAGTTATATCATAAACAATATTACTATAAATATGTTTAGTAAAAATATCCCCAAAAGCCATGAAATTTATTTAATTGAAGTACAAAAATTTTTAAACAGTCATATTTACTTAATTATTCTAACCCATAATATCGATACTTATGATACCTATATATTTTAAATCCTAATATTAGAATCGTGTTTAAATCTCATAACATGATATGAATAACTTTCTTACATTAATCAAAAAAGTATTTATAAAAATAAAAGAGTGCTGCTACACAATCTAACCAATATGTTTTTTAAAAAAGTATTACTTTTAGTATACCATTTCATCATCAAATACCACTTTCAATTCTTAGTAACGTAGTTGATATCTATAATATAATGTGGAAAATTGACTACGCAAGATTGTTTAAAAAAGTTAATTTGCACACAAAAAGTTGTAATATAAGTAAAATGTCAAGCGTTACAATTTGTTTAGGTAAGTGTTTGGTCTCTTTAATATATACTCGTTTTAAAGATTGGGATGACGTATCTCATGATAATTTTATAAAAATTGCTGTGATAATATTGTACAGCCGTACCTTTTAAAAAGTCCTTATAATTCATTCAAAATTAATTTATATTGATATTACATGCTAAATTGAAGCTACTATCTAAGGTGCACACATGGTTACTGGCTGCTTAACATTAATATGTAGGTATGAAGAAGATAGTTTGGTATATCTACATACATTATCAAGGTTACTGATCTGAAGCTATATTTGTAAATTGGGCCCAAGGTAAGCCATATTTTTTAAGCAGATGAGATAAACTTTGTATTGATGTTTTATATCCATAGGGCATCAATGTGATCGATCACCTTTGATAAGAAGACACAAAACACATTATCATAACGTAACATAACTTTGGTTTACCTAAGCTAGTTTAATTTTATATTGCCTAAACAAGGCGAACAAAACTTCTTATGATTTAAACTAACATTTCTAACTTACCTCAATATTATTTCCTTTTTCCTTAATTTGACCAAATTGATCATTGCATAAATATGGCCTTTAGATATAAGTTGCTCAAATAAAGTCCCATCACTTAAACTTTGTAGTTAAAATAGTTCTTATAATAATATCAATTTCTGTTTTTAACGGACTGTTCAGGTTATACGCATATGTACTATTCATGCTAGTGAGATATTGATGAATATAAGGTATAATTTAGAGGAAATGTACCATCTTTTGCGTGAATGTAGAGTGGACAACACTTTAAAAAAATATGGTCTCAATACACCGGACTGGGATTGGAACTCCAATCCCCATATCATCGGAAGGCTAGTCTATCACAAGAGTGACGCCTTAGACCATTGAGGGGGGGGGGGATGACGACTTATTGTCATTAGAAGGTTGTATGTTGCCTCACAGATTCCTCCACAAATCTAATATAAAGTAATTTTTTCAAAAATATAATAGATTGATAAGATCAGCTAATTTTTTAGCATTATTATTTTAAAAAATGTTTGTATTTAATTAAAACAGATAAAGTTAAAGAATGTATACATAACTGATATAATAAATGTTGGGACAAGGCCACACCGAGCACCCCAGTGACCTTAAGGTCGCAGATTCCTGCCAAGTTTTTTTTATAGTAATGCATGACACTTTATATTCCAATACACTGCATCACCTTCAAATACAAAAGGTACAGGAAGGGCTAAAATTTTAATACGTGTACCCTTTTTGTTCCTTTAGAATTCGTGTTTTAGAAGACTATATTTTTAAAGTTTTGATCTAATCTGGCACTCATATAGGATAAATGGCTTACCTTAGGCTGGGTTTATATGCATGCGTCGACTTTGTTGGTTTTGGGGTAAAGGGTTCACCTCAGGACCCAATGTTCAGAGTGTTAAAATTCAGCTGGGGTCGACGGATTTTAATTGGGTGATAAAAATTTGTAGCACAACTTCCTTTGGAGGGGAAGTAAATCCAGTATCCCATGTCAATTGTGGCATGTAAATTAACCCTAGAGATCAAGTGAAAATACCTCCCCCCAATAAAATTGGCTAACCCTTTCGCTCTCACTAATAGACATTTTCGTGTGTTGATTTAATCAATAAGTTCAGAAAAATCACGTTAAATACCTCTATAAATAAAATATCTACATGCATTGGGAATAACTAATAACGTATAAACCCACTTCAGTGGTCACATGGTATAAGGCATCACTCTAGCAATATACTAGACTGCTTATGACGGGGAGATCGACGTTATATCCTGGTCGGGTGTACTGAGGTTTTTTCCTAATTGGGTTTTTACTCCCTCTTCAAGCAAATGCGGGTACACTTACTCCAAATTCAACCTTCTTAAACTATAATACTTAATGTAGTAGAGGAATTAGTACGTGATAATATATCCTATATCTTATGCTTTGTTTCAAATTTTGGACATGTCTACTGAGGGCGGTTTTTCATTCTCCTTCCACGCCAATGCGGGTATATTACCTTTAAAATGCTTTCTTTCTCATACTTACCCCATTAGATTAATTATTATATATGCATATAGCCCAACAGGTAGTAAAATGTGGTGATAAAAAATAAATATAAGCCTGTTATCCCTCATTTAGTATATAATTTATTTAATAAATTGTTTCGTTGGAGTGCTAAAGTTGAGCTTGAAAGTCTCGGGGGCGTGGAAAATGTAGTCATTGTTGATGTTGGACAGTGCTTGTAATACAGCCATACGAGGGGTGAAGGAGGATGATAACTTACTCAACCCCACACCACAAGACTGAAGAGTGATGACCGACTGCGTGTGCAACTAGGGAGTGAGGAGCTCATTTACCTGTGCTGCTTTATTCATACTCTAGTCTGAATGCCTGCCTGCGTGCACTTGTCATGGGAAAAAACAGATTTTTATACTGGTCACAATAAGGTAATATATTTTACTTAAGGACATAAAAGTTTTTAATTTCTTACTTTGAAAACTTGGTATGACTTTACATAGGACAGTTGCGACCTCTCACAATTGCGACCGAGCAAAATCGCGGATAGTTGCGATCGTTTGATGGTGAAAGTCATTAACAAAAAAATTAATTTGGACAGTTACGACCAAGTTTACTGAACTATAATTTTTCGGAATTTATTAATTTATTATTTATAAAAGGGGTGCCACAGGCGACACCCCTCCTAGGGAAATATTACCTTCTATAGCTCGTTAAAAACTTCTTATATATTATGATTTTTTTTTTTTACATTTGTATAGTATTATTGGGAATGCAATTTTATTTGTCGTGTCAGGTCTTTTTTGTATTTTCTGGATTTCTTGTTTGTGGTTTATTAATGTTTGGTATTCCTCTGCTAGTTTTTTTTGTAAAGTGATCATTGTGTGTAGTTAACTGAGTAGTTACCTTACAGTTGACACATTTCGCAGTCATTATCTTGTTTTTGTGGTACATTCTTTTGTGATGTGAAGTAGGAGGAATTTGATGCAGCGTGGATTGTTGCTGCAGTATTTTTTCTCATAGCTCTCTAGTGAGCTGTTCACTGCGGCAACGGATTATGGTTTTTACTTCCTATCAAAGCACAGCAGCACTGTGTCTGCATGGTTTGCAGTGGTGTACTTTGCTGTGCTTATAAGGCCATGTGGTAGTGTGGTCCAGTAAATTTGATTTGGTGAAGTTTTAGGTGCGTTAAGGATGGTGGCTATAGAAACCGATACGGGAAATCCACCTTTCTTTATGATGACTATTCTTATCTTCAAGTTCGTGTGAATGACAAAACTGGCGATATGACGTGGCTCAGTCTACAAGAGAAGATGAAACTTTTCAAAGGCAGGCTGGTCAGTGGTAACGACAATCGGGTCATAAGAGTGTCAGATCACGCGTATGTTCCAGATGTTGCTAGATTGGTAGTCAAGAAATCGGTTTTCAAAGCCAAAAATATAATTATAGTGGAAACTACGCCTATTGCGAAAGTCTATTCCAAAGAACTAGGAAATCTTCACGACCAAGTTTACGATTTTGTAAATTAATTGCCACAGATATTGTTGGCCAAGCAAATTCTCTGCCGTCACAGGAATCAGGCCCAAGGTATACAAACAGAACTATGCATGGGGCGATACATAATACTGGAAAAAGAAAATTTGAAATTGAGTGATGGTACTAACTTCCTTTTGTTGGATGATGGGATTGAGGACAGAATTATCGTAATTACAGGCAGCAAGGGTAGATAAAGCTTAAGACACCAGGACCACTTCTTCATGGATGGAACATTCAGGAGCTGCAGCAAACAATTTGCAAAAGTGTTCGCCATTCATGTTGATTTTGGAAGTACCTTCTGATGAAACAAACGTCTTTGCAGTTGCTTTTGCTTTTCTACAGATCAACACCGTTAAAGTCAACATAGACTTTGAAGCAACATCAATTTCAGCATTAAAATAAGTTTTTCCATTTGTGGAAATTAATTGCTGTTTCTTTCATACGAAGAAGTGCTTGTGGATGTGCGCAGCTCAATTGTTTCTAAAACGTGAGGACATTGATGAAGATTGGATGTTCATCCATTGCTAGGCTACCCCTTACTACAAATTATAAGAGTTTTTCAACTACTTCATAGTGCAGTGTTTGGAAAATCAACTCATTCCATTTGAAATGTGAGCTTGCTATCCGACACGCCACCGGATTAACAATGCAGTAGAGGGCTGGAATAAAAAGATAAATGGCTGGCCTGGAGCACAACATCCAAAGATACAAGATGCTCAATACTGTCTCAAAAGCCGAGCAGAAAACATAAAGTACATGCGAATGGAACTAAATCTAGAAGGACATAAAAGGAAGAATCATGACATAAAAATCGATGAAAGGATCGCAAAGTGTATGCAAAAATATGAAGAAACAGATGACTTTAGAAAGTGTCTACTGGGCTTATCCCACGTTCAGAAACTCGAATAAACAACATAGGTCAAGAGTGATGACGCATTGGAATGCTTAAAAATAAAAAGAGTAAAAACCACTATTGACGAAGTGAAAGACAACATTGATTTTAAAAGTTCCAAAGTAGAATACTACCTTGCCAGTCTCAAGTCTGGAAAACGTGTGATAGGAATCAGTGGTATATTTTAAAATAAGCTGAAGATACAAAACCCATCAAATTAAAGACCTTCCCCTCATCATTATTAGTGGAAGAGATGAAAAAAAATTGATCGCAATTGTCCTTCAGGATTTGCACTTTAAACTGTGTTGCTCGCAATTGTCCGCAATTTTCCGGAGCTCTTAATTATTTGGAAAGGGGAGGAGTAATAATGAACCCATTTTCACTATAATATAGAAAATAATAATATTTTATGCCAAATAAATTGTACGAACTATACAATAACGGAAATAATTGTATAAATTATAAAAAAATATTACTTTAATTATTGCTTCAAACGTTTATTTTCAATTTTCTGAATAAAACCATTCATCAGTTATTTTGCATGATTAGGATTGTCACATTTGAGCATATTATTGAGGAGGGGGAACTTGTCCCCCCCTATCCCCTCCTCTAACGACGCCCGTGATTACAGAAAAAGAGTCAGCAAAGTAAGAGCATGGGTCGAGAACTATAATGATTGTATTTAGTGATGTAATTTGCAATAGGTTAAATAGTTTAATCCATTCAATAAAACAGTAGCTATTTATAGAGTGCACTACCTGTCATCAAGTAAAATGATTAGTATACAACATTCTTGTATTCATACGTCAGGTCATGAGATCTTCGGATGTTAATTGCAATATAAACTAATGATACCTATGAAATTAAAAAAATAATATACAGGAATTTAATCAATTTTGGCCTAAAAAAAAGTGTATGTATAGTAAAAGACCCTTCTTAGGAACAAATTACTATATTTATGTGACTGTATATTTTATTTATTTAGCACCGCGTCTTCCTACCCGTTCGGGGTGTACGCTTAAGTACCAATTACGCTAATTGGTTAGGAATTAAGAAGGTTGAATTTAGAGGAAGTAAACCCGCATTTACATGGAGGTAGAGTTAAAAACCATTTAGGAACCCNCCCCCCCCCCCCCCATTTCACCCGACTGAGATTAGAACCTCGAGCTTCCCGTAATCGGCAGTCTAGCTCAACACGAAACCAGCACGTTAGCTAATTACGCCACCGAGGTGGCTTATGTGATTGTAATCACGTTTAATTTTCACTTATTATAGTTAAGCTACATGAAAATATGGCTGATAACCATTTATCTTCTTGCTTTATAAGATTCTAAACACCAACAAATAAATAATTCTTCATGATTAAAATCCAAAACATTATGACATCGTGTTTCCAATATGTTGATTTTGTGACGTTAAAAATATTGCGTTTTTGAGGTGAAAGTCAGAACAATGTTTCTGATATCATTACTTACTATGCTTAGAATTTTTAAAGTCACATTTAAGTAAATATTTGTTTAAATGTATCAATTGTTAATTCAACACTAGGCCTACACATAGTCCATGTATTTGTTTACTCATATAACAGATTATCAAATTCACAAACGTGTATATGGTTAGTAGGTATTTAAAAACTGGTTTCATATCTCAACGCTAGGAAGCACGGCGAAAGTTTGACTGAAGATTACAAAAGGTTATATTTACCCTCTCATGCATGATCTCCATTTGGATGGGAGCGGATGGAAAAACTAAAGGTTTATTGACTATAGTGAATCATTTTCCATAATATGAAAGAGACTAACAATTATATTAGAGAGATATTTGTTTTTAATTAAAAAGCATCTGTTTTATTCTCTAGATTGGTGGCTTCTTGATCCGTGAAGGCACCTATTCAAAGCACAGTAATTCTAAATTGGGATTTTGTTAAAAATAATTATATATTCAGACTAAAAAAAATTATATTAATATCGATAAAATCATTAACATTTTTGGAATTTAGTTTTTTGGTATTGATACAATTTGTGAAAGATCTATTTTGAATTTGAAAAGTGAAACTTTGTAGTTTTTGATGTTTTAAAGTTAGATCAAGGCACAGAGTTATTCATTCCTATTCTGTAGCACCAAATCTTACTACCCTTTTGGGATATATGCGTATTTACATTAATAGTGTAGGAATTAGATATGTATATAACTAACGGGTAAGTGTACCATCATTTGCGTGGAAAAAGGGTGGCCATACTTTTAGGAAAAAAGCTCAGTTTACACAACCACGATTCGAAACGCAAACACATCTTACCCTTACAACCATGTCATCAGCTTTGACAATAAATTTTTTTTTGTCAAATAATTATTAAAAATATTGTTGAAACTATGCTAGCTTCTACAAAGACGTGTATCTTTCAGCACTGGTAGGCATGGGGCACACGGGAAAAGACGTCAGTATCGTCTAGTCTGTTTTGTCAGTGATGGAAGTCCAGGATTTTTATTCCAGCTAGCTATAATGAGATTTTTTTTTTGACAAATTAATATTATACTCTTCCCCTACGCAATTGTATGTTTTATTATATTTATTTCATCACCACGTCCTACTACCTGTTCAGGTTAAAAGAATAATATATATTAAATATTCTAATGGAGTATGGATGAGGAAGGAAGCATTTTGGTGGTAATCTACCCTCATTTGCGTGGAAGGAAAGTTGGAAAGAATTTAAGATAAACCACCCTCAGTAGGCCTGACAAAGATTTGAACCCTTATCTCCCCGTCCTCAACAGGAAAGTGTAACACGAGTGATGCCTTAGACCATTCAGCCACTGAAGCGGGTTCCTGTTGTATTAATTCTACCTTCATCCTCCCTTTTTCCATAAGTGTTATGGATGTGGTAATAGCCCAAACAATTAGTAGAACACGACCCACTAATAAAGCATAATTAATTTAAATATTACATTTAACATTAATGCTACAAGCAGCCTAGTCTAAAGTGTAGTTTTTGGAAGAGGATCAATAAAAGCTAATGTTGTATGAAAGAGAAGACTAAGATTTATATCCATACCAAATTTGTCATTGGTTTAAATTGAAGTAAAAACTTAAAAGAAGTTTTCCCTGTGCAATTGGTCATTGGTCTATACGTTGTATGTACAGTACGTTTATATGGACAAATTATACAGCTCAAACAATTGCAATAAATTCATTCCATTGTTTTTGTGTTCGCCTTGTCTATTATAAGAATAAAATCTTATTGAAAGTAATCTTAACTAGATAAAATAAAGAAAGATTTTTTTTTCCAAAACTGTAATTCCAGACTCTAAAAAATTTCACAAGATATTTTGCAGTTTTGGTTTGGCCGAGTAGTTTAGTCTTGTGGTTGGTGATGTAAATGATAGTTGCTAATTAACCCTCTACTGCTCCCCCAAAAAAGGAATGAACCTATTCATCTGTCTCCCCCAACGAAACCAAATGAAAGCCACCATTGAATCTAATTGGCAAAGGCGTGTAAGTGAGAATTTACGCAACAGCGATGTCAGCTTTGGGGACAAATTGAAGTCACGTGACGCACCAGGAGTCCTCTCGTTGGCGGTACCAAGCAGCGCACTCCACTTGATGGGACTTCTCATAAATCAAACATTATGTTGACAAGACCCTTCCCTCTTCGCCACCACTTTATCCAAGCAGCACTCTTCTTCTTTTAGGCTGCTAGAGTCTATTTTTTAATAGTCTTTTTGTATGGTTTTATTTTTGTTAGTATTCACTCGATTAAGACGACTGGGCTACTAGTGCTTGGGATCTCCTGATAATAGGGACAGAGATTTACCAAAACGGCATGTTTAATCATATAATTTTGTATTCCTCTTAAATACCTAGGATAGAAGATTAGTGTAGTAATTCATTACTCCTATAACCCTCAAATAGGATAAAATAAACTTTAAATTGGCTAGAGGAGAATTTTAAGTCAAAACAATACCTAGCTTCTTCTTTTGGGGGACTTTACCATGAACAATCGAAGTAGAAAATTCCCCAAAATAAATTTCTGGTGACGGCCCTCAAAATTAAATTGTTATGTGTAAAGCAATAATTACTTCAATAAGCCTTTAAAAAAATGTATTTAAAAAAACTATTATAGGGCATTTTAAACTATATATTTGATGTACCTCAAAGCCTTTAAAATCATTAGTAATAATTGTTGGTGTTTAACATGGATTTAATATCAACTCGTTATATCAACATATGACCAACTAAATAGATTAATTCTATAAAAGATTCAAGACCCACCCAGTTCCCCAGCTTTTAATTAATTATTAAGAAATTAGAAGTAATTTGTGGTGACTATTTTGGACATGCCTGAAATCAAACCCTGAGCCCTAGTTTATTAGATGGACGCGCTGATGACTGAGCTTAGACCAAAGAAAGGTTATATAAAGTAAGCACTACAAATGAGTAATTCAAATCTAACAGGGATACATTAGTACTCTAATATTCCTATTTTCTTTTTAACTAATAGGCCTAATCTTTATCAACGGTGAACTTCCTATAGGCAAACACAGCTTTAAGAGTTCTAGTAAAATTAATAATTGCAGCACATCAATGCTCCATTTTATAAATGCCAAACTTGAAATAACTGATTTTATAAATCTAAGGCGTCAATGTCACAACACATTTATTGAAATACAGGTGATGATAGATGAGGATTCTAATTCTTTTTTTTGGTGTACTAAGGGCTGTTTTTACTAAAAGGTTTTACACCATCTTTATAGGCAAATAAGGTTACATTTACTTTAAATAATACCTTTCTCATCCCTACTCAATTAGTATAATTATATGGTTAGCCCGAATTGGTGGCAAAACATGGTGATGTGTACACACAGAAAATCTAGCCATGTATCAAGTTTTTTTTCAAAATGGGCCAATTTAATTTTATATCTTTGGATACCCTTTTAATTGCTCTGAACATGTTTTATTCCAAAGATACGTCGTGTGTATTGCGTGCACACACAGGCTTTACGAATATTATTACTTCTTAAGGTCCATAGCAAAAAATGAGAATTATTTAAATTTGGTGTTTGTATAGTCTGGTAGTACATATACACTAATACATTTTCGACTATTTTATTTTGAATTTAAAGAATATGATATTTAAATGCGGCTATAGCCATTATTCTCAAATATAATAGCTTCGCTCTTTAATCCATCATAAGCTTCTTATGTTACATGTCGAGAGCTTAAAATTAATCATTCTCTTTTGCTTCGGCGATATCCGTTGTTCTGCAATGGAGGGCAGTAGTAAGATAAAGTATTTAAATTGTAGTCATTCTTTTAGGGTGTCAGTATTTAGGAACCAAGGGAATTTAGTCAGTCCATAGAGCAGGTATTTAATGTGTACTCTCTAAACAAACATAATAAATACTAGAACACAATTACGAAATAACTTAATCTCGAGCCGTATGCTCAGTTCTACAAAACTAGCTAAATCACCTAGATATTTACTAATTGATCAATAAACCGACCTCTATACTAAAATTTAGTAATCATTCATAAAGTATCCTCCACATTAGCTCAGTCTCTAGCGTGTCTGCCTACCAAGCTAGTGGTCCCAGGTTCGATTCCCGGCATGACCGAAAATTGTATCATTGGTGAAATGTGGGTTTACCCTCACAGTGATACATTAACGGCAGGATACTGGGTGTTGTTCCTGCCTTAGTCTTAAGTTAGATTATAAGGTATATAAAGCTACGACAAGCCTAGCAAATAGGAATGTGTTATTGAAAGAAGATTATTGATACTGTACTCATTAAAAGTATCGAAAGAAAAGTATCGCTAACAGTAAGTATCGCTATCAAAATTTTAATCCGAAAAAAGGGTGTTTTTTAACTAGTAATATTAACTTCAACTTTTGCATCATAATTGTATTTCCATATTTAGTTTAACACTGAAATTTATAATGGTTTTTAATACTTCAAAACCAATTTTACAAGATTATTTTTCGCTATCCAACTTCTTAGAAAAACTTCCATAGTTCATTTCTGGGAGATGCACCTTATTAACTACACTCATAATGGACACCCTTTTATCCTTCGTCCGCTTGGGACACCCTTGAGGTGACCGAGTTCATTGAGCTCAGGGCTGTAGCCAGGGAGAGGGGGGTTGGGGTTCAAGCTCCCAGCGAAATTTTATGAACAAAATATATATGGCTTTATTTATGGATCAAACAATATCAAAATTAAGATACAAATACAAATTAAGTGGCTGTGTTACCATAAAAAGCACTTCAGAGAGCTTCTAGAGGTGTTAAATATTTATAAATTTTCTTAGTATTCGGCATTTTGGGGGTTATTTTCACATAAGAAAAACACTTTACCGAGCTTCAAAAAGTGTTTAGTACTTAGAAATTTCCCAAGCCCTTGGAAGCTAGTGGGTTATTGTACCATGAAAAAGAACCCCCTTCAGAGAGCTTCCAGAACTGTTTATCATATAGAATTTTTTCTAGCTTCCAGCAATTGGGAAATATGCCCACCAAACTCCCCCTGGAATTATTGGCTTGCTACGGCCTTGATTGAGTTCTAGGAAAAATGTTTTTGTTTAGTTTTTTATGAACGTGCTTATTATTATTATTATTATTATTATTATTATTATTATTTAGCACCGTGTCTTACTACCCGTTTGGGTTATACGTTTTAAGTACTAATTACGCTAATTAATTGGGAATTGGGAATGTTTAATTAGAGGAAGTGAACCCGCATTTGCGTGGAGGGAGAGTGGAAAACCATTTAGGAAAAACCACCCCCAGTTCACCCGACCGAGATTCGAACCTCGATCTACCCGTCCTCAGTGATCGAGCTCAACACGACTAGCGCGTTAGCCAACTACGCCACCGAGGCGGGTAGCGTGCTCATTGATAAAGGAAGAGGTATTAGACTGGTCACAAATCGCAGTGGTATTTATTCTTCCTGTTCCTTCACAGTTCACCCTAGTAAACATTTTGTCCCAGACTCCCAGCATGACTTAAATAAATAAAAAAATAGTTTCTTTCGATACCAATCCGATTCCGGAGTACGAGTACTAATATCAGTAAAAGTATTGGAAAAGTATCTAGTAAAAAAATACTAGTATCAAAAGGAAATATATTGATCTTAGTAAAGTATCAATACTTTTTTAACATCCCTACTGGCAAGACGGTAGTGGAAACATATAGATTGAATAAAATAAACTACCCCAGACCATAGGCTGGAAACAATAATGGCTGTAAAAAATAATTTATAAAGTCAATAAAGATGCTCAGATTAGATTTTAGCTTGATTATTTATTTTCATCTAAGGTAGGCAGATTAGTTTTAACTTAGGTCACAGTTCATAGGTGAAATGTTTGAGTATAAGAGTATGAAATATGGTAGCTAAGGAAAAAACAGATAAAGCCTGCTGTCTGTATCGTGTAGCTGGCAGTGTGTCCCGGCAACTTGTAGAAGAGCCGTGAATCAATACCCGCTAAATTCTTGCGATAATTGTATTATTTAACAATTAATTTAATTTCTACTATACATACTATTTTTTATTTATATTAAACGAAGAGGTATTTTTATTATTTAAATAGTTTTTCAACTACATCCCACGTATATCTTACATGTGTATGTTATATGAATTCCACTCGTGGTTAGAAGAGGATTAGCTACCTGTATTATCTTTTAACCAATAATGCTGGAATAGCTCAGTATTGAGAAAAAGTTTGTTCTAGCTTTCCTCCCTCAGTCAAGCTACATATGTCCATCATGGTTGGTTTTTAATTTATCTTTACCATTGTCAATGGTCTTCGTCTATTGATGTACGAGAGCTCATAGTGGTTGGTGTACTGTGATTTATTCTGTATAAATTTTGTTTATTGTGCCTTATAAATATGTTTAAAATATCGAAAATTATTATGTCTTTTAAAAAAACAATAGTACAAACCATATGCATCCTCCAATACTTTTAGAAGTATAAGCAAGAGAACAATTAAATCATGTACTTACCCTACGCGTCACATGATTTTAACCGTAATTTAAAATGATGGGTTGTCTGAGCTGTGAAATATACCTAAAAGAGACTAAAAAAATTGAGAAATAAATTATATAGGAACGCGATTTAAAGAATGGTGCAACAAATTTATTCTTGGTTTTCTTTAAAGTGTTTCCTCAAATTCTAAAAGTGGCAGAAGAAGTTTTTATTTTGTATTTTTAATACACTTATCAGTATTCTCAGGATGTAAAAATAGCACTGTTGAGAAGAGGTCTGTGGACCGAAGACCAAGTGAAGAAATCTAGGCAAACAGTTTGGGATGGCATGACTGTTAATAGGGCTGCAAATACGTATGGAACTCCAAGATGTACCTTCATAAACAACGTAATAACAGGTTATCTGCAGAAGAAAGTAGGACGTTCAGGTTACTTCAATGAACAACAATAATGTTAATTATGGTGTGCCCATAACATGAGATTATCTAAAGTTTATATGCATTACGCTCTTTTTTTTATGTCTAGCAAGTGGAAAGTAGTGGCGTATTTTCTTGAAATGTCACCTATAAATGACTAGGATAAAGACTCAAATCTTAAACACTGCACAAGCTATAAAACAGAACCGGTTTATTATGAGTGACCACGTGAAATAACTCCATATCTTAAAGAAATTAAAATTAAATAACAAACCACAATCAGTCGATAATATTGAAAAAAAGTAGCTTAACATACTACCATTAATATAAAACTCTAAAATAAAAGAGAATCTGTTTGATACACAGAGACGCCAGAGCATGAAGAAAATTTTTCAATTTTCACTTGTTCTAATAATATTGGGCAGTAATTTCTTCACACGATCATTTTTAATGGTGAGATTATTCAGCTAGACCGGATCACACATATGACTGTAGGATCTTAAGGTGACTGAAAACGGTTCCATGATGACTGCTGTTTTCATTAAATGAATTGAACATTTGCCTGAATTAAAAAATGTGGTAAGACTTTGACAATATTTTGATGTGCATCTTAACTCCTCGATGCCAACATTGTAGATGTCGCTGATAGGAACGATATAAGTAATTGCTGTCTTCCTAGTAGCACCCACACATTGCCTAAAGCAGATGAACAAGTCCGTTTCTAAGCCATTTGAATCCTTCTGTGATCATGAAGCCATGAGATTCTGGGAAACACATCCCAAGAGGAAAATCACCAAGATAAATTTCTGTTTCCTCTTTGAAAAAGGGCTGCTACGTGCAGTAGCACCATGAAAAATAATTTCAGGGGTTCGTGGGGCATAAATGTACTAATTTTATCCCAATGTTACTACTCCATAAGCTTTTGCTCCTAGTGAAATAACTGAACGTGAAGCTGTGGTTCCTGAATGTTCTGCCCCCAAGAACAAAGATTATATCTCCACTGGAAGCATTAAAAGAAACAGACGTGCAGTTGATTCAACTGATGGCTCATCTGATATCTCTTCTGTTGATTCGACTAGTTTTATATCCACTAATTATTACGATACCAATATATCTGACACTCCTACTACCTCAGCACTCACCCATGCCACCACTTCCCCCTCCTACACAGATATTATAAAAATACCCAAGATTAAAAAAGTCAAATCACAAAAAGGAATAAAGCTTTAAACTACAGGGGTGAATAAATTGTGAGGTCACTGTTTGAAACCAGAAATTCGTGAAAAATGGAATAAGAGAAACAAACCCTAATCAAAATTAAAAACTTAACAGAAAATAATCCGAGCAAACCAAGACCTAGTGTTACACAAAAAGTTCAGAAAGAGAGCCAGTACTCTTTTATTAGTAAGCTAGAAATGATCAGAGATTTGATTTTCTATGAAACGTGCCACAGATACATTCACGAACTTTGAGTTGGAGTCACACACATAACAATACAAATTTTTAGTGCCTAGAATGTGACGCTGACTAAGTCTAGATTTATTTAGAAACAAATTTGTTTGATTTAAAGCTTTGTAAGCCATTTTCAACAAGTATCTATAATGTTTTCTTTGGTATTATTTAATAAAATATATTTTAACTCAATCGCGTTTCTCCTTAATTTAAATTCGTATCACATCTGACATGCTCTGTAGATCTACATCTTGAATTTACATTACATCTTTTAGCTATTTTCTTCTTTAAATATAATAATAAGTTTATAATAAGCACCTAAATATAAATGTCCTATTTTTCCTTCTTTACTATACCTATCCTACTAGTTGGTCCGCCCCGGGTACACTACGCCCCCGGTACCCTGCCCTGCTGGGTGTCTTACCGTACTCAGGATCTAATAGTCCTCAGATCGGCGAGAGCCCCAGCGGGGGCGGTCGTCCACCTCTCCACCACCTGGGGAGACTCCCTACTGGAGATTTCGCTCTTCTTACTATCCACAATATCACCACCTATGGACTTACAACTAACTTAACCTAATGATTTACAAAAATACTGTATACTAACTTAACCTAAGTACAAGTCCTTCTTATAGTTGGCTGTAGGATCTTTCAGTTGTTATCGCCGATCCATTGTCTGAACTGAGAGCAGCCATCCGATGGATCGGTGGATGGACCAGACGCCTGACAGCTCCAGTCTAGCATCACACACTTGTCGACTATGAGTGAGGGATTGATTCTCCCGTCTGGAGAAAGTGAGACTACGGTGATAAAACAAATATGCTTAAATCCCGTACAGTTATTGAGACGTAGTATAAAACCAATGTTTCTAATACTTTCCCCATGCCAATACTATATAAGTACACACAGAATGAACTCACTTCTATAGAAGACAAAGCACACAGTCCATGGGCGATGATTCATGATTCATCGTCATGGAGGGGGAATTATAAATAACACAAATGATATAATTTTGAGCAATTTCAAGAATCGAACTCGACACAGACTGAACAAGAGTGATTGTGTAGGCACATAGGCCTATATAGTTTTTTGTTTATATGCTTAACACGCTAGCTATTTAGCATATTTATATATGAAGTAGAGTTGAGTAAGGTTAATATTTTAGAATTGCACATTCATTAACGTGTATAGTAGATAGGATAACCACACTACTATAAGTAAGACATTTTTAGAAAATATATCCAGAGGTCCCGTGTTCGATCCTCAGCACATCCGTATTTTCTGGTAAGCAGTGGGTCTGGGATGGGGTCACTTCAGCCTCGTGAAGCAAGATGAGGAGTGACTTGAATGAAAAAGTAGCGACTCTGGTCTAGAAAACCGAGATTAATGGCCATGTAAGACGTTGCTAAATGTTGTAATGAATATGTGAAAAAGAGAAACATTAATTGTTTTAAGAATAAAAGAGCATGTATGACTCAGTGTATGAAGCGAAGGAAGTATTCAAGGATAGGGAAGTGTGGAGAAAGTTATTGAGAATGGATTAGGTACAAAGTTTTTTTAGCTATATTCACAGTTTCTTGCCTTACCCCTAAGAGAATGGCGTGATTAGGTATGTATGTATGTATGTATGTATGTATGTATGTATGTATGTATGTATGTATGTATGTATGTATATATTGTATGTATGTATGTATGTATGTATGTATGTATGTATGTATGTATGTATGTATGTATGTATGTATGTATGTATGTATGTATGTGTGTAATGGGTAATGTAATGTAATGTAATGGGTAATGGGTATGGTAATGTAATGGGTAATGTATGTATTCATGCAATTTTGTATGTATGTATGCATGTATGTATGCAATTTTGTATGTATGTATGCAAATATGTATATGATAATGTTTTTAGTAATTTATGATTGTCAATAAGTTGTTTTCTTTCTAAATTGAACTGCAAGTGCCTTTCTGGGGTAGATCATCCACCCCAAACTAGTTGGTACACATAATCAATGTGAGGCTCATTTAGTTTGATTTGCAGGTGCAGGGAGCCGTTTGAGTCCCATATTGGTGTACAAAGGGAAGTTTTTTTCATATGGTAAATCACTCTGCTTTCGGGAAAATGTGAGTATACTTTCTCTGAACTATAGTACTTTACCTTCGGGAGTAAGATGTGGTAGCAAAAACAAAGAAACTATAACCACCTCCAATGAAACCACCTAAGATTTTAAGTTCTAACTTAACATCACTGGCGATCAAGTTTACTGACAACCTAGTGCCTTGGACATTGTTAACTACTAAAAAGTTTTAAAATAATTTCATAGCGTTTAAAAAAATGTGTATATATAATACATATGTGTATATATATACATATGTATATGCAATACATATATATATTTACGTAATAAATATAGTCCTTTAAGGGATGTATAATTATATGAACTATTTTAGGAAATAAACGAATTTCCGATTCATTCAAAACAAAATGCTATTATATATTAGTGGAATGTTTGACAGCAGAGTACATATATTTGCAGTGTACACATACGCCATATTTGTCCTCCAGAATCACTGCTGTAGTTTTGTCAACAGCAAAGGCATGCATTTCGAACGCGTTATTAATATTTTATGTCCACATGCCTTAATAATATTTTTTATTAATTTGTATTGCACTATAGAAGAGTTTTCCAATTGGTATGCCACGAAGGACTAGCAAATGTGCCGCGGCAGCTAAGGTGGAGATAAAAAAAAGGATAAATTTGATAGGAAAAAAAATCCGTGATAAATGTTAGTTTTTAAGGCTACACAATTATTAGAATTTTAGCTATTGTACTTAAACACAATATTCGTTTTCTAAATGAATAAGTCCATCCAATAAAAAACTTATTGTGTATCTTAACTTTCATAGCACCTTGGTCAGTGTGCCGTTATTTGAAAAAAGTTTGAAAATTGCTGCATTATAGGGACCACTTCCATTGTCTTTCCATGTGATGCTTCGAAAAGCTATTCTGTGAGTTAAGTCACTTTTGTACCTGTGTGAATTACTGGCGCCAGCAAGGTACAAGGGCGCTGGAGGATCATATGCGTGAAAGCGTAATCCTCAATGACGTTCATGGACAGGTTCATTCATTTATATTTTATATATATAAGAGTTGAATGTTTTTGAAATTGTTATCGCTCCAGTTTTAATCTCTGTGGAGGTTTATGGAGTGTAAATAGCTGGTTTTTTTTTTATCATCAAACTTAATATTTTCACTCACAAAGTTCCAACGAAACTTTTCAATGACTACCTTTGCAGAAAGGGAGTTGGAAGTTATGTTTTAAGTAATGGGGTGAGCATTCAAAGGAAATGATAATGTATAACCAGATAATGGAGGAAATCATTGCAGCAAGAGCAGTTGAAATCGAACCTGTATTTGCCAAGTAAGAATCCAGATTATTAAGAGCATATAACCCTGTTTGTGTCCCTCATCACTATTTTTACAGGAGTTAAGAATCACAAAGCTGGTTTTACCAGTTTGTACGCCCGGCATCCAACCCAGGTGGACACGTCCTCTAAATAAATCTCGTTAAGAATGGTTTTCTTGTGACAGAAATGTCGGGTTAGAAAACCGGCTTCGTAAAATTAGGGTGAATTTTCCTAAATGCTTTCTCACTCACTCTCTAAACGCAAGTACTAGATCAGTTTCTATAAAATTCTAGCTACATCATCTCGACACCTTAGCGTGGTTGACACATTCTCATCCTCGTAACCAGGTGAAAAATAGTGTAGGGCTGTAAGCCATATGTTTTGCTCTTATGAATCACAGGATTTGTAGTAAACCATATTGATGATTCAGATGCTTGGTGGTTTTTGTGTATATCTAAAGTTTAAGGACTTTTATTAAAATACATCAAACATTTATCTACATAATATATATAAAATCCATGTAGTGCCCGTCTCTTCCTCCAGAGATCTTGTTTCATCTTCCCAGTATCCTGGAGATCTTAAATTTGGCCTGGACCCAATGTAGTGTGCCATATTTTTTAGAAAAATCCAAGATAGCAGATTTAAGATTGTGAGTTCCACATAGGTATTGAGTCTTAGAGAGCTGAAATTTGATATGGGTGTTACCATCTTTGTGAAAAATTTCTTGGACTTGAAAAATCCAAGAAGTTATCCTGATAACTTGCCAGAGCCATGGAGACAAATCAGGAAACTCCTGTTATGACAAATTTAGAAAATAGGTCAAAACAAAAGAGAACAGATTTCAAGCGAAATATGAAATTGAACCTATCAGGGAAACTACTACCCTGTTATTTTTAATATCAGATACCTTGCCAGAATAGTACCTATACATTCACTGATTAACGTAAATCATATATATTCACGCATATAACCCGAATTGTCAAAAACAACTATTAATAACAGCCTGTGTTATTTACAATTAACATGAATGTGGGGAATGCTAGGCCTCCACCGTGGTTTGGATTCCACGTTAAACTATAGGTCCTCCATTTCATCTCCAACCTACCATTACACATTAGCGTAAATTCCCGAACGGGTAGTAAGACGTGGTGCTAATAATAATAATAATAATAATAATAATAATAATAATAATAATAATAATAATAATAATAATACAATTAACATGGAGTTTAGCTTATCACGTGGGTGGATTTTTAAACAAAATAAACTCTTCTACACAATCGCACAAAGCCCGCTCATATTTTGTTCTATAATTTTACTGTGGCATCGCTAACATTAAATAATATATAAACAGTTTCGGCAACTTCAAATTCTAGAAAAGCATGTAACTTCAAGAGTAGTGTGTACGAAGGTTTATGAAGAAACACGAACTCACACCCATCCATTCCCCCTCCACATCTCTGCTCATATCACGTGCCAACATATATACCCCAGTACCAACTGCGACGAATGTTAATTGTTTACACCCGTTTTTATCGACATCACTTCAATAGCTGATGAGCTAGCATGATGATATATAACTTACCACGGTTCTCAGAAAAAAAAGGGAATTTATTGGAAGAAGATCCGTCTCGATAAGATGAACACATTTTGAGTTTACTGGAAAAAGCCAAACATTCTAAAAAATTATAATTTGGTGTTATTAACGTTTATCTTACCCAGAAAGAAAAAAAAAACACCATAAAAATTCAAATACGCAGAAAAACCAAGCTGGTGTACCGGTTCTTCCCACAGGGTGACCTGGTGGTCTAGGGGTAAGGTGTGAGACTTCTATGCTGGCGGCCGGGGTTCAATCCTCGGTCCCGGCACAGATTTATCTGATTGCCAAACCCTTCCTTCACCTCTGACAAGATTGGGGAATGCCAGGCCTCCACCGTGGTTCGGATTCCACGTTAAACTGTAGGTCCTTCATTTCATCTCACAATCACCCTATCATTACACGTTAACATAAGTGCGTATAACCCGAACGGTTAGTAAGACGCGGTGCTAATAATAATAATAATATTCCCACAGGGAATCTATAAAGTAACATTGTTATTTATAGTATATAAAATTATTCAAAGGAAAAGCAACCAAATCTCAAATTATGTATAATCAATCTTTTATTGTTTTAAACTGTGATACCAAACGTGAAAGCTAGGCTAAGTAAAATACAATATAAAAATAAATATTACCTCATAAATATGTGTTAAAATCTGAACTGTATTTTTAAGATCAAGCTATAATTTTATATACACGCTATTTGTAATCCCTATTATTATTTATGGTTAAAAAAGAAATAAGACTAACATAATATGAATAATTGGTTGTTAAATAGTTAAAACAGATGAAAGCTAAATATAACTGTAACAGTTTGTAATATAGAAGAGTAAGACTGTACGAACCTTCGAAATTTCGAATCCAAATCCAAATCTTTGTATGATTCAGATTCGATTAAATATTTTGATTCTTAGTATTGAAAGATTCGGATTCGATTTCAAAATTTCGAATTTCAATAAATCTTAGAATCATATTATATGGGCTTAGCTCAAAATTCAAATTTATAATTCATACTTACCTAACAAATTAACATAATCAGATAGAAACCCAGTTACGTGGTCAATTGGAAAGAGTAATTAACTTTATTTACAGTTAGCAAAAGAATGATTTGGAGTACAATTGTTTGTGACTGTGAATATATTGTATTATGATTAAAAAGTTCCATGATCTTTATTATTTTTTACTTTTTGAAATAGTGTGGGTTTTTTTAATGAACGTAAAAGGCATCTAAAATATTTTTCAAAATTTATTGAAATATTTTATTGTTGTATTGGATTCCTAAACTTAACATATTAAGATATTCAACCAAGATTCGATTTGAAACATTATCATAGTAACCCTAAAATAAATAAATTAATTTAGATCTGAGCCTAGTTAAATATATATTTGATACAATGATTTTAAGCAAGGAATTCAAATATATAAAATAAATTAACCATGAGATTTAAATTAGGATTCAACTCGAACATTTCTACGCATGTGATTTGATTCAGACTAGACTCAAATTTTTGTCAGGCATGATATTTGATTCATATTCGAATCGAGTAAGTTAGCCAAAATTCAGATTAGACAAGATTCGAAATTGAAAATGATGTATTCACAAAGCCTTATAGAAAAATAATTATTCATTTTCATTTTTTTGTCTAATTTTATATAATACTTCGAATCCAGCATAAGTTATTAAAAGTTTTGATTTTAGGAGCATTCTAGATAACATTTTTAAGAGCTATTGGCATGACATTTTTTAGATTTTAAGGCTGTTATAAGTGTTCAAATAATACATGTAGACCTACAGATATAAAACTAAATCGAATCAGTTGTTCTACGCTCTTTTTATAGTTTATAATTCAAAAACACATTAATCAACCTGTATATTTTAAAAACAATATTTGAAACAAATCATTAATCAGCCCAAAAACTGAGTCCACAAATTAAACCATTACATTAAACGCGATATTTGCCTAGGAGCCATCATCTATACTAATATTACAAAGAGGAAAGATTATTTTGTTGTTTTTTTGTTGTAGCGTGTCAATCAACTACACCTTGTCGAGTATACCTCGAATTTCTTACGAATGGACATTTGGAGCATCGTTTAAAAATAACACTTTTTTGGAGTTCAATATTGATAATATTTTACAATATTATTAGTGTTCTTTTATGGGTATTAATAATTTCCATCAAAAGTGTCAGTAGAAAGATCACATTACTTGACGTATGAATACATAAGTGTATTTAAATAATTATCTCTAGCTGTCATGTCCATTCATAAAAAAAAGTAGGAAATACTTTAAATATGATTTGTAAATTTTTAGCTAATTTAGACATTATAAATCCAATAATTCATTCAAACTCTCATAATTCACCGTTCTTTAATTTAATTCATTGAATGTATTGGCTCTCGATAGTGAATAGATTCTTAGCCTTTTTAAAAATAGTATGAAAAAGTACTCATTTAATGGCAAAGTCCATCAATGTGTCTGAGTGTGTATGTGTCCTATGAACTCTATGAATAATAAATTAACCTAATTTGGTGGCCAAGAGAACATATTATCTGAGTTTGTTTTATATTCCATAATATAAGGATTCAATAATAGTATCGGATATTTTCTTATTTTTCACTGGTTAATATCTTATAATAGAGTTTTTAAATTACAAACTAAAATAATACTGGTATATTAATGTATACCCTTCACCAGGTGCGTCATCGGTTCAAGGTCCACAGGCTCAATCTATCAGGTAAGGTATGAAATATTTTGTTATTATGATTTCGTTTTTGTATTAGAATCATATTTAAAATAATATTTTGCGAAAACATGAAATATAAATTGTTAATGACATAATTTAAAGTTAATATTTATTTCAAGCATATATTTTGTATAACAATTTATACACTTCAAACTCTAAAACGATGGCCCAAAGAAAGATAAACATAAAACATATATAAAGTAATAGATGCCATTCAGTAAAATGAATAAGTGTTTTCCAGTTTGGATTATAGCCTTAAATTAGTCCTAAAGCAAACGGCCAAAGGGTAACACACAAAAAAGGTAAGACATATATACAGATATTTTCATCACGAAGGTCTAGGCATAAGTTTTAAAAAAATTACTTTTACCTTTTGACACCAACTAATACCATCATTTTCTCTTAAATAAAGCGTGTTTCCAGAGAAACTTTCAATCATTTTATCTGATATTCATTTTTCTTTTTACTCACCTCTGATTTTCAAATATATTTTTTTATTAATATTCCTTTTCTCTTTTATACGCTTCCTTCCAGTTTTTTTTGTGTTTTTTTTTAGTTAGAGCCATTTTTATTTTCCTTCATCTCATCCCCATTTTAATGATCAAGACATTCTTTACCATGTAACCGGGCCCCCACGTATTGCGGGTCGCGACATTCATTTGTTTTGCGCGTTGCGCAACTCATGAGTCATTTGTCATGTTTATCGCCACGGTGTAGTTGTCGTTAGGAGCACCACTGTTTTCACGACCTCATTTCTCAACTGAAATTAGAAGAGGGGGACAAACAAAATGCGAACGGACATTACAGTAATATTAGTTACATTCAGATTAGGACTCTGGAAATACGTATATTTCTACCTTAATTATATTGTACAGATGATAAACCTGTGGTTTAATTCCTCTTTTATTCATTTTTTAAATCAGTTAAAAAGCTTACAAGAGTGGACTACCAACATTTTTACTTCTAAATGTTAAAGAATATACATAGAATGTAGTAATTAAGACCATGATAAAATGAACAAAAGTGTGTTTGCTTAGTAGTACGTTATATGCATATATGTTATACGTTATAATAATAAAATAATTATTTAAAATATATGTTTTGTCTTTTTCTTTAATTATAATGAAAACCACGCCATGAACATAAAATGTATCATGAAGAAAGATTTGTAAATGATTGCTTAAAACTGTTTGTACAATAATGTGTTTCTATTTAAATCTAATTATATTACTTTGGATACACTGTGGGCTATTCATATGCTGGTAAAAATAGTATAGTTTATAGATGTTAAAATTACCTAGTAGCTACACTATATTATGATAAAAGTTTTTTCGAATCATTATAAAGCTTTTTAATAACGAATGAAAATCTAGAAATATGAGTGAGTGAAATAATAATAATTTTAGTAATAATATATATTTATTTTTATCTTTAGTATCATATTTCACAAACTGTTAGGGTTATAAACACATGCACAAATTACGCTAATGTGTTAGGAATGCGGAGGGTTTAACTTAGAGGATGAGTATCCAAATTTGCATGGGGAGAGAGTGGAAAACCTACTTAGGAAAACACCACTCTCAAAACCAGACAGGGATTACCCATCATAGACAGAGTATATTGCTAAAGTGGCGTCTTAAAACAGCGGCCACTCAAGTGGGTGAATATTATTGTTAAATAAATAATTTCATTGAATAAACTCACATTGGTGGGTACGTGGGTCATGGCGTTCACTTGGTCTGGTCTGGCTGGTCATGGTCGGAGTTCGGATCCTGGCCTGGTGTAGCAAGGGTGGTTTTTCTTTTTAAAAAAATCCCTACTCCTCCTTGCAAGTGCGTATGTCTTGCCTTCAAGTTTTATCTTACTCATCCAGAACCTATCAGTGTAAATAAGATAATAGTCCGGAACGGCAGTAATACGTTGTGTATAAAAGCACATATAGAAATATCAATAAATCATATTTTGAATGTTCTTAACCTAAAACTAAAGGAATTAGTGTTTTAAATACAATAATGAATTCAGTAGAGTCAGTTTTTAAAAATTATTACTCTGCCACTCAACACATCGCTAGTTAAACAATCGGATAGCATTTAATATTATATTATTTTAATGTTGTAGTAAATGATAGTAAGATATACAAAACGAAAACTTATACTGATGTTTATAATTGTCAAGTAATTGAAACAAACTTTAATAAAGTAATACGTTGATGCAGACATGAATTTTAGTTCATGCAGTTGTAATAGAGATTCATAACTTTTTTTTTCTTCTGTAGTTCACCACATTTAAACCAGGCAAGGCTGTAGCCGGTGGACGGGGTTTGGGGGTTAAACCCCCTGCGAAATTTTATGAACAAAATATATATGGCTTTATTTATGGTTCAAACAATATCAAAATTAAAATAGAAATTAGAGGGCTGTGTTCCCATAATAAGCACTTCAGAGATCTTCTAGAACTGTTTATCATTTAGAATTTTTTCTGGCGTCCAGCAATTTGAGGATGTGCCCACCAAACTCCCCTAAAATTATTGGCTTGTTACGGCCTTAAAACTATGGATTATTTTTAATTTTAAAGTACAATTGATATTAATTATTGTTTGTTATTTTAATATGCTGTACCTTCAACACCTGAAGTTTTTCTGACCAAAATTATTATTTGGTATCTTCCAAAGAGATTTTATCCCACATAAAGGAGATAAATCACTGATTGCCACCCGTATTTGTGGGTACATAGACAAAATGTAAGGATAATCTAAATTAGTTTTCTGGGGACAGAGATATTGGCGCTCGAGTCTCAGTTTGATGTAGTAAGGATGTTATTTTATGAATTGTTTATCACGATTACTTCACGCAAGTGCGAGTATATCTCCTCTAAAACTATTCCTGCCTCATTTCTACCACATTAAACTAATATTTTATATATCTTGATTTGCTCCACGTCTTAATTCCGTTCAAATCTTTTACATTCAATGATGGTCTAGGGCATGATGATAGAGTTTTGTGAAAATATATCCACATTTTCTTAGAGGGTACGTGAGATTTTTTTGAGAAACCCACCCTGGGATTTTAATCACGACCACCATGACACCAACAATCAAAACTATGTGAGCTTTACATTTATTCTACGTGTCCATCGGTGCTGGTCATGAGCACATTAGAAATGAGGAACTATATTTTAGCTGGGTGAATGCAGTGAGGAAAAAATTTAACTGAAAGCTAAACTACTACTTCCCTAAAACAATTAGGAATATAAAATGGTTCAACACGTACACTCGCAAAATATATCACCAGAAACAACACTCACTAAATATTCGTACTTCGTAGAATCCCCTGCAATGAAAGTACTACAAAAAAACCGCCTCGTTGGCGTAGTTGGCTAACGCACTAGTTTCATGTTGATCTAGACTGCTGAGGACGGGGAGATCGAAGTTTGAATCTCGGTCGGGTGAACTAGGAGTGGTTTTTCCTATATTATTTTCAACTCTTCCTCCACGTAAAAGTGGCTTCCCTTCCTCTAAATTTAACCTTCCAACATACCTAAACCATAAACGTAATTATTACCTAAGCGTATAGCCCAAACGCCTAGTAAGACGTGGTGCTAAAAAAATAAGTAAAATACCACAATAAACTTATATTTATAACAAAATGAACTACAACGGACATTATGTTGCTGATATCAAATGTATTAGAAATATTTTACAAATAAAAAATAAGTGATATCAAAAAGTCTTCACATTCCTCAAGTTAATAATATTTCAAAGAAAAGTGTGCTAATTAACGAAGCACAGCACACAAAAAAATGACGCACTTATTAACAATAAACAAAATTACGCTTTATGTTTTATTTTAAATTTATACATGACATACTTTACAAACACAAACTAATTAAAATCAAAAAATCATGACAAGTATTATATCTTTTGTCAACACAAATTAAATACCTACAATATTTATACATTTAATGTAAATACTACAAAAATATGAAATTTTCTAGGAATTTGAATATAGGTATATATAATAAACCAATTATACGTAAATGAACAAATTCTAAATGTAAGTATGTAACACAACAATCTTAAAATTATATTTGGCAGGGAGATTTTGAAAATGAAATGATATGAAGATATAAATAATTGACATCAAAACACATTTTATATTACAGGACAGCATGGTACTTATTAATTATTTATGATATTAATGATCATAAGCAACTATTCAAATTAGTTTAAACTAATGCTTAGATTGGAAAAGATATACATAATAACAAATTTGTGGGCGTTTAGAGGATACAGCAATTTGTTTTATAGTAAATAGACTAGTGTAAGTTCTTGTCGCCGAGTTGAAAGACTTGATGCTGACGGACTTGTGTCCATCTTGAATCCTCACATATACAAACAATCTTCAAGATACACCACAAATGAAACGTTTTCAAATAAACTTTAGAGTGACTTAAGTTCCATGAAAATCTTAGATAAATAGTTTAAAAATAAAAATTGTATATGCATAATATTGGATATAAAAATATAATTTATTTCTAAATTGGTAAAACCGCTAATCATTAGTCATTAACATTATTATTTGATATATAAAATATCAGTTTTTGCTAGTATTAGAATTTTTTAGAAAGTTATTCAAAGTAATCATTATATAATCTAAATGGTTAAAAAAAATTCCCTAAAAATTAATATATATATAATTGAATGTAAAACAAAAAACAATAGTTTGTTCTCAAGGTAGGCCTATCTCTAAACATCCGATTCAGTATTAAAATTATTTTAAAAATAAAAGTATATTAAATCATTCAAGCATCATGGATTTTGATTTTATTGTTAATATATAGCTCGTCTCTTCAGCTTAAATATCATTAACATAAATTAAATCTTCAAGTCAACCATTTAGAAAAAAAACTACCTAAGTAGGGGCTATACAGTTGTACACACAGCCAGGTTTAGTGTACAGATTTCCTTGTCATCAACACCAGATAAGATGGGACTAGCATGGGTTCTCACTTGTGTAGGTGAGTCTTAACTAACATATAGCAGTATTCCCATAGTTAATTTATAAACCAAAATTGAAAGCAGCTATTTAAATAAAAGTTGACTTAATATTTATATAAAATAACTATGAGAGAGTTAAATTTACAGAGCTTAAAAAATGTATTTTACGCATCATACTCTCAATAAATAAATGTAGCACGTCTTAAGAAGTTCTTAAAGTAATATAATTATAAACAAATTTATATATATTTTAAAATAAGTCTAAATGTAATATTTAAAATATAATTGAAGGGCTTGCGGCAGTATGCCAACAAATAATAACTGTGAGATATTAATATTCAAAGCTTTAAAAAATTAAAAATTACAAGCTTCAAATTTTTTATCTGATACTTTACAATTTTCAATTTTTTAGAAACTAAAATAAATTAGCTTGTTTTTCCATGCAAGAATATAGGCCTAACTATAAGAAAACAATTGATTATTAACTATAACTGTTGCAGTTGTCATGACATAGCACATTACTATCCCAAGATCTTCAATTCCACCTGGTATTTAAACAATAATAATAAAAATACAAAAAATCCAATAAAAAACAATAATAACAATACAATAATTAATGGCTTGGCTTAGGAAAATTGTTGGAAGTTAAAATATTGATATCGAAATGATTATTAGTTTAAATCTTTCTTTAAATATTAAAAATATTATAAAAGATAGAGATGAATGATCAATTTACTTAATTTTTTAGTCGTCCTAACACAATGCACTGTACGTAAAATATTTTCACTCCCTGTCCACGTTGCTTTACATATTTATGTTGTTCTCAAGCGATGAATAGAAATTATAAATCTGAATGTGATTTTCAAAACAACTGTAACGTTGTTGAATTATTTTCAATTCAATAATAAATGTAAAATAGCTCATTCATTTGTTTGAAAAACTCTAAATAATACATTCCAAACCATTTAGTTCAATTCAATTGTTTAGTAATCACGAAAAATCACCCCACCTGATCTATGAATTGTTTAAAATAATCAATTAGCTATGACAGAATAATCTATGCATTGATTAATTGATTATAATCAGTCATATCTTTCCCATAAGCTTGAATTTCTTGAACCTGAAAACTTGTTAATAAAGAGACCGCCAACCAGGGCCCTCTAGCGCGTTGTGCATAAATTAAGCATTATTTAAGAATTGGTTTGTTATTTTAAAATATTATTCAAGGCAAATAGTACTAGAAGTCTACAAACGTGTTCCTATAGGATTAAAAACCTTACATTCTAAGTTTTATAATCTTAAAAATCAAACCATTAAAATATGAAATTAGCTCATTTTCAACAATGTTTCACGTGAAATATCACAAATCTGAGACTAAAGTAAGTAATTAAAAATTCTTAAATATATCTCTCCTCAAACAATTAAAATTATTTACCACAGCGTAGAAAAAAACCTTAGGAAAATGTAATATTTTTTATTTTCTTGAGACCCCTTGTAGAAAGGAAGTATTGTGATCATCCAAAAAATCGAACTCGAGATTTTGAAGGATGTCAACGATTCATAATCCCCAAACCGAAAAATTGGTTTTAGCACTGCCGATTGTCTGTCTGTCAGTGTGTCAGTATCTCGGCCTGGAGCCGAAACTATTTTACCGATTGGGCAAAAACTTGATTTACAGGGCTTTCATAAATTTCATCAAAGGCATTTTTGGTAATTTCTATTTGAACCTAAAATTAAGGGTAATTTATTTAAGATCTAAAAGATAAAATGCGATTTTATCGTAATCTACGGAAGTAATTTTGATTAAAATTCATATCCAGGCAATGTTTAACATTATATACAAAAAAGGTAAATTTCATTTTTCCAAGATTATTATTTAGAGGGAGGGTACTTTAATAGAGTGGATATCTCCAATTGGATATCACCACAACTCTATGAAATATTAAAATATGTCTTATCTTTGCAATATTGTAGTACTCTAAATATAAAAACACTTGTATTTGAAGTATATATATTACTTATAAAATCAATAATATCCAAGCGTTAGGCAAATATATTTTTTAAATTGAGGTCTGTGAAATGAGCTGTTTACAATTATACTCTTTGGTCAATATTCATGTTATTTTTTCTCAATATGTTTCTGTAAAAGTTTATATAACTTCATTTATGCTTTTTGGTGGAGTGCAATGCTCTTTTATCCATGGTGTGCTCTCTCTCTCTATATATATATATTATTTCATTACACATATCTTATGAATTTTAAGTAAATGTCACTGTTTTGAGGTAAGAGAGCGAGAAAGTCTGTGTGGTGCCCCATGCCATTTATTTTTATACTGGTTTTGATGCTTCAGAACTGTCATTCCCATATGAAATGCAGAAGTGTGAGGATATTTCCTTTCAAGTAGGTGGAACCCTTGAGAAATACTTGGTTTGCCCATTTTACACACAAGAGGCCATTGCACAGTGGCACGGAATCTTGACTACAATGGAATTCAAATCACTCCTATCAAAAGACGCGTTTCTCCAGAGGAACAAAGGACGTGTTCTAGATGTCTTAAAGATCCTCACTCTAATGATAATATTCCAACAAACAATACATCCATTCACTTGAAGATTAATATTGTATTGAAAACTCATTCCTTGCCTTGATTGAGAACGACAGATTTATTTAAAGTGTCCAATCACCATTAGAAATTTAATGAGACTCATTGGTAGGCAAACGGACAAAATCAAAAGTGTCATTTGGCCTGGTTTGCTCGGATGCGGTGGTTGGGTTTGCAGCAGTATTTACTAGGGTGCTCTAACTTAATTAATTTCTCTCTATCTCTCTCCCTCACCACGCAAATTACGGCATATTTCCTATAAATTATATCTGACTCTCCCACTGCTCGTGTAAATATGTGGAAATCCCAATAAAAGCACATAAAATTAATAGATTGACGATATCTGGGAGATTAAATTTTCTTGAGAATGTAATAGTCCTACTTCATAGATTTATTGAAAATTAAAATTTTAAAGGTGAACTGGCAGTCTGGGACTTCTGTGCTGCATGTCCGGGGTTCAATCTTTGGTCCCTACATATATTTATCTGATTGCCAAACCCTTCCTGAACTTCTGTCAAGGCGTGTATTAATCACAGCTTGTGAATGTGTGGAGTTCCAGACCTCCACCATGGTTGAGATCTCACGTTTAACTGCAGGTCTTCCATTTAATATTTAAATCACCCTTCTATTACACATTAGCGTAAGTGCGTATAACCCGAATGGTTAGTAAGACGCGGTGCTAATAATAATAATAATAATAATAATAATAATAATAATAATAATAATAATAATAATAATAATAATAATAAAATATTACAATGTTTGAAAAGATTACACTAGACAGGGATTTAAACCCCAGAAGCAGAAAGCTTCAACTTGAGAAGTTTCGTAGTGTCCTTATCTTTTTAATTGATATGATAAAGAGTAGTTGTATGTGAACGGCAAAAGGGAGTAAAATTTTAGACAGAATAAAAGAGTAGTTTCAGAAAACGGCAAAGACCATCTTATTTTAGGCCGTGTGGCCTGACAGCGTTTGATACATTCTCGCTGGCCAAGGCAGCAGCCTTAACCACGATTAGGAAGGGATTAGAAAAGGAAAATCTGGGGGTAGTGCACCAGCATTTACGTTAAGATAGAGTGAAAGGACCCATTAAAAACAGCCTTAGTATACGTGCACAGGATTTTATTGGTCATCGATTAACTTGACACTTTGTCTGCTTGCTCACCGATGTGCGTATTAAGTGTATAATTATCAAGCTACTAACACAATTTTATAAACAATATTATTTCAATTTAATATTAAGTCTATTTTTAAGATAAAAATATCTTACATTTTAAATAATTAAATTATGTTTGATTGGTGTGTGTTATCTTTAACATAGCTCTCTACATATGTTAAATCCATGTGAGTCTGTATGTTGAAACCCTCTTGTTGGTTCGTTGATTTTCATGAAACCCTTTTAGCCACTTAGTCACTTGTAGTCTACAGGTTTCTGTTATGTTACAATCAGAAGTGATCCAAATAAAGAACAATGTCCGATACTACTTCATTAACATTGTATTACTTGGCTACAGCTGAAAGACTTTTAGCCATTTAAAGTCTACAGGTTTCTGTTGTGTTACAAACAGAGTTGATTTAAATAAAGAACAATGCCTGTAACCACCACTCTTTCGTACCATATGCAAACAAGCACTATGGTGTTCGACTAACATAATGAAAATAAGTGATTGGAGTTGAAATGTGGTCCCGCCCGCGCGGAATCCAGAGAGCAAGACCGCGTGACGTGCCCTTTAGCACCACACACGGTGAGCCCAAAGTTCAAGAGCTTGCGGTGACTGGAGTGACATCATACTCTACATACACCCAAGAGTAAAATGTGAGCCAAGCAAAACTGTTGTTTGTTAGATAGGACAATACATGGATGATAGCAAAACAACATAAGATGTGTGTTTTAAGTCACACCAAAAATATACATAAGAATAAATACATTTATATATATATATATAGAGAGAGAGAGAGAGAGAGAGAGAGAGAGAGAGAGAGAAAAGCAATATAGTATATGTACATGAACAGGCCTACCCTAACTATTGAATATATATTAAAATACTAATACATAATATATTAGTTTGTATAGTGTTTTACCTAAATTGCAATAAGTTATCTAAAAGTAATTATATTAAATGCGTATAACCCGAACGGGTAGTAAGACGCGGTGCTAATAATAATAATAATTATATTAAAGATATTAACAAACATACATATATAGATAGCGAAAAGTTAAAACATATGTTATATCTTATACAAACAATATAGTTAAACCACACTTAAAGATTATATTAGTTATTTTAGACTGATAAACATTTTTTATAGATAAATATATGTGGAAGACTAAAAAAAGCAATTATACAATTATTAACCTAATGCAATCTTTCCAACAATCATTTTATAATATAATCAACTAAACAATTACTTACCTAATGAAATCCTTCCACAATCATTTTATAATAGAATTATGAGGGGTACGTGGATTGGCCACAACTGTTGTTCGTAAATGTAACAAGATGGTGGAGGCATGCGATATACGAAGCCACAATTATGTTAACTTTTGTAAACCCCTACTATTATAATAGTTTGTGTATGTTATTTTTGTCAATAACACTTGGATACAAATGCAAGAAACTAAATTATTACTCTAAGAGTACATGTCAAAGATGCCATGGCCAGCGAACGCTTAGAAATAAGCTAACAAAAACAAATGACAACACAACCTATCCCAACCGTGTTATCTCAATAGGACATAAATTTAGTGGAAAAACTAAATGATTTATCTGCTAAAAACTATTTTTATGGGAAAAGGAAAATAAATGTGCGTCCGTGATAAATGAAACAAATATTAAATTTTTTAATTATGATGCTCTTCTAAAACATGTACATCAGGTGACCAAAGAGGATTTTATTAAAAAAAGACAATATAAAAAGTCACAACCAAGACAAAATCAGAAATGATCATAGTCTAAATAGTGCAATATTTTAAATTATTTAAGTTCACAGGGTTTTCACCATTATTCACTTAAATTACGTTGACAATTTTTTAATCTCCTCATCTATAAATGCCAGAATAGCACAATTATTTTTTCTTGTTTTCATTCAGTGGTTGTACATCTGGTAAGCACAACAGCTCAGATGATTTTAAATTTTGTAGAGTGATTCCCCTCTTCAAAACACTGCTTTATTCCAGTACTGTAAGCCACTGAATGTTCTGCGAAACCAAACCAGGGTCTTCTTTGGTCACCCGTAGCCATGAAGCTTGACTAATACCAAGGTTTGTTTGTTTATATGGTAATGTATTTAATAATTAACATAACTATATGTATACATAAAAATACAAAGCTTAAACAGTTGACAGCAGCCCCGTAGGGCTCTCGAAAGCTAGCAGACACTGGTAATAAAATAAAAATAACGGAATAATATGTAATGCCCTCACGGGCTGAAAATTTACTCTCTCTAGGAAGAGAGTGGGAAAAATACTACAAGGTTTGATGTACAACATTGATATACTTATAAATTTCGATTGGAAGGAACCAAGTATTTGAATGATTTACAAGTTTAACAAATTAGTTAATTAATATTCAATCAAGTCAATAGCAAGTACAATATAATTATAGGTAGAAATCATTCAAACCATCAATTGTTTAAACATGAGAATATAAATGATAACAATAATATAAATAGCTCGACCAAGGATCATCAGGTGTGAAGCACCCAAGTACACCCTACAACCCACACATATAGGTCATTGGTGTAGTAAGAAAGTTTGTATCTCGTTAAAGAAGGACTATTACTAAGTCATCAAACAGGATGCAAGGCTGCAACTCTAAGGTACTCGTATTATAAATGAGAAGAGGTAATTAAATCTAATTACAAAATTATCACTGATAATTCTACTTTAGCGAGCAAACTGTGAGTCTTCCAACTATAAAACATAATTTCAAATATAAAGAACTAATCCACTTCAATTTGGTCCCAGCCTAAGGGGCTACAAGAGAGGAAATTAGCTTGAGTTATCTCCATAGAGAGTTAGACAATATATCGTTACATTCTCATGAGAGAGAAACTATCATTTTACAACTAGTAAATGGCAAACTACCAGGAATCTTGACGCTACAGATAATATGACTAGACACTTCCTAATTAGTACTGCCTGAGCAATCAATAGTATATATAGTCTGTTACCCTGGAAAGGGGACCATACTAGACAAAATAGTGACCATTTTCGACTAACGCTAAAGGCGCCACAAGGGGACCGGACACTACAGAAAAAACCTCGCGGGCCACTACTATGGACATGTAGCACTTCCACAGGTTGCACACCGCATACCAGTACACAGACACATCAACGACAATTGTCAGTTATAGACCCGATTAGATAGTGAAACATAGCAATAGATAACCTGGTGTCTTGCATTATTTTATTCTATTTTTTAAACTAACCGCAGCATGATCATATAGTCTAAGGAGCCTAAGCTTAACCCAAATATTTGCGACTAAGACTAATAGACATAGAACGGTAGTTCATAAAACTATAAACTATGCCTTATGTGCATAGGGGAATAAGTCGGTAGTGCTGACATGCAAAAACCAAGTCATATGGACATAAAACAATAGAGCTAACAGCTCAACAAAATAAATAATGCCTTAAAGGCATATATAAACAAGTCAGTAGAACTAACATACAATAAACTACGTCATATGAACATAGAACAATAGAGCTAAAAACTCAATGAAGATTACAACATCCCATAATACTTATAGGTGACACACACACTTCAACCACCGTGGTCTTGAGTACGTAGTCTTAGCAGATGCTCGTAAATATCTTCCAGCAATTCCTCCGACGAGTTGTTACAATTGATATACGTGAACCGAGGAAAGGCCTATTTATAGACGTGGGACTAACAAAATTTTGCAAGGCTATCTCCACGTACGAAAGGGGGTGGTAATCATCAAAGATCACGTCACCCGACAACTAGTGCTCGTCAACGTCTGTAGGTAAGACTCCAAATGAAGCCTCTCTCATTTACTCGTAGTCTAGCCCAGGTGTTAGATGTTTTGTGTGTTGATCTTCGAAGCCAAGTTGCCTCGTTCGCTGGGGCATTTTTGAAAAGAGTTGGGCGTCACCTGCTTGTGATGTCGTAGTGAGTCTATATCTGCCACACATTATTATAACTTATTAGATCAGATATGATAGTTTTAAACCTAATATAGTGTTTCATTGAGTGTAAGTGTTAGAAAGTGACTAACACATTACAGATGGGTCATCATATTGAGATGATGCTTTGTCGAAGTCAATAAATTTCCTTTCACCCATATCCACCCATATCATGTACGGTCTGGAAGGTCTTGACGTGGTTTTCACCATTAAAAGCACTCGAATCCATAGTATTCATTTTTTCAAACGGACAACACGATCAAGGTGAAGCTATAAACAACATCCACTTACAGTGTTGGTTACAAACTGACAACAGAGTAAATGTGGCAATCAGGCACTTATATCAACTAGGCTTGGCAAGAGCCTGTGAACATACAGAGACCACCACCTGTTGACGCATATTCTAACCAAAATGGAAATTAATTGTGACATAAATAATATAACACAACATTGGTGCTGGCACATAGATCAGTTTGATGAAAAAGAAAAAATTGAAATTCTTAAAATGGCACTTAAATCATTTGGCTATTTCACTCTAAAAGTTACCAAATAAAGTAGGTTATGTTGATGTTCCTCGGCTTTCTTATAAAGCTATTAAATTGTCTACTAAGGAAATTGTAGTTCTTATATTATAAAAATGTGTATCTAAATATTTATCTCCTAATTTTATTATTTGACGAGAGGAGCTCCTCTAAACACTACCATTTTCATAAATACATAATATATATATACATATATATATATACATATATATATACATATATATATACATATATATACATATATATATACATATATATATACATATATATATACATATATATATACGTATATATATATATATATAACACAAATTGAACCTATTTCATATACACGTACATATTACAAGACTAAATCCGTTATCATGGAGTCTAGCGTCGAGTCAAGATCTTGTTGAATTCATGTTCCAGCGAGAAAGAGCGAGTAAGATAGCGTGGGTCACAGACCTTCAACTTGCCAAAACAAATTCTCAACAGCAGACTGACGTTAAAAACAAAGAACAATTGACGAGTAATTGACCGATAAGGGGTGAAATATTTCTCTGAAATCCGCATACAGAAAAGAAAAAATAGGGAAAAGGGAGGGGCCGAAATAACCAATACCAAGAAATTACCAAAGCTAAGATTTCATGTCTGGTAAATTGTCCAGCAACTCAAGAGAAAATACTGAGATATATAGTGTAAACTACGGTGTCTCGCCTTGAGTATAGAGTGATTTTTAACAGACATAGTTAGTGAAACCTTTACAAGTATTATTTTAGCCAGGGATATGTTAATATTCGTGAATATGTCAAAACTGTGGCCGAGGAATATCGATGTGATGCCTGCCATTTGGGAGGTTTTAAAACTACTGAAAGAAAATAGCTGCTAGCGGGGACTCAATACATTGTGAAAACGAAAAGGAAAGTGATAATCATACATTTGAGTATCTCAACAGTCTTACTTCTTCGGGTATGCCTTTACATAAATTGGCTTTGAAAACAGATGCAATAGTAACGTTGTTACAAAATCTGAATACCAAAAGAGTTTTGTGAAACAGAACTTGCGTTGCAATCAAAAGGTTGAGCAAAAATTTAAATTCAGCAAACACCCTCGCAGGTTTCTCCCATTGTAGCCCATCTTTTACACCTCTGATTGATCTCGCAACTCCAGACCCAGATCTGACCCTTGTACTTTGCTGGCGAAATTTCCCATTCTATCAGGCCTTTTCCATAACAATTAATAGTGATAGGGAAAAATCCTCAATTGAGTTTGTATCTATCTTTCTACGAGTGTTCAGCCATTATCAGCTATATATAGCCTTTCCAAAAATCCAAATTAAAGTGCATAGAGTATAAAGTAGTTTTCAAGGTGTGTTTAGAGACGAAGAGCGCTTAATCTATAACAAATCTGTAGTATATAGTGATTTTCTTAAAAGCTAATCTTCTATTTAAAATAAACAAAAGAATATATTCCTCGAATTGGTCGTATACCCTGCCGCAAGGCAGGCTTAAGCCCCATGTCTAATTATTCGGTTAGAATAACACCAAATAATTAAAATTAAATGGGTTGAGAGAAGAATCCAATAGAAAAATTTTAGCATAGGTGTAAACTTGCCAAAATGTATGTCCTTAAGGGCAGTTTTTCCATACATCCGAAAACCTGGCAAAGGAATGGCATGGAAACAAATTGAACAACCTCATTTTATGGAAAATATAAAAATAGATAAAAACTACATCGAACAATTTTCCTTGAAATCCAAATTTGCGTCTGATGGGGACAGGTTAAGCACCAAGTACAGGAATCGGCAGCTTTTACCTGCCCTTATCGACTTACAACCTATCAAAAGTCTAATAATCACCCATTGGTTCTCTATACTAATTTTGATTTATTTTTCGTCTATACCTCTTATATTTATTTTTTAAATTCATTCTTTCCTCAATAATTAAGTCCACTCCTATCTATAAACACGGCCGTAACCAGATCTGCCCTAGCACAATGTATATTGTAGTCCATGAGAATTGTATTGCTGTTATTATAATCATTATCTCACTCGCTGAAATTTTTTTGCCATATTAAGATTAGCACCTCTTAATTAATATTTTGAGAAAAAAAATTGCTCATTGAGTGATGTCATAGAAGGGAAAGTGGAAGGAAGAAGGGGACCAGGGGGACGATGAATGCAACTTATAGATGACCTCAAACATTAAAAGACGATGAAATTTCAGCATCTAAGAAAGTAAGCTGCTGATAGGACATGCTGAAGGACTCAATTTGAAAATGGAAATGGGTTGTCCAAAAGACAGATCACATAATAATAATAATAATAATAATAATAATACAGGACTTAGGCATAAGAAGAGTAGTCTATAGAAAATGTATCCAAATTAGCGTGTGTGGAAAAAATCAAACTGAAAATCAAATGAGGTGAACCATTTTCTTTTTTTAACTTAAACGTGATACAAACCATGGCATTTTCATCCAACAGCAACCACGTTCAAAACAAGTCTAACACCTTGGACATAGTTGTCACCTCTGTAGGTCACACACTCTTAATTGATTAACCAGAGTAATTGTAGTTAGGTAACCATCAGAGCGTAAATTAGATAAGATTTGCAGCCTTCTTAATTTTGTTTCAATTTGCTCCTCAAATAATTATTTTTTTCAAACCAAACTATTTAAATTCAAGATGTGAGCATGTTGTGTGTCTAAAAAATAAAACCCAACATAAAATAATACTTATGTTACATAATTTAAATTAATTAAATTTACATTCCATCCCATGACTTGGGGATTAGGGAGGCTGATTCCAGGTCTAAGGGATTCCGATTCAAGTCCAGTAGAGGACTTATATTATGTTTTATTTGTTTAAAGGTGCATCTCATAACATACATTAAATAATGAGTCATACCTAGGAAAAATATAGTCAAATGCCAAATGTATTGTTTTTCAAAGTCACTGGGTTTGTTTTAAAGCACAGCTAAAGTTAAGACATTTCGTTATTTTTGTGAAATTCTACAAATCGAGAAGTTTATTTTTATAGAAGTTGCACACGTATTTATGACATGCTAAATCCTGTGTTAATAGCAGCCAGACATTCACTACCGTAATTTATATAAATTAGATTGCGGCTTCGCTTTCCAAAATTTGTAGACATTGAAATTAATATCCTCGAATAATTGTTTTGTTTTAGATTTATGCGCTTGCTTGTAAGTAGGCTTCCCTATTTTAATCTAGTTTATAATTCATGTACTGATACAACCTTGTGTTTAAAAAGTTAAGTTGAAAATTTGAAATAGTAAATGTATTAATTGGCACATTTCTATTTGTACGATCTAGTGTCAGTACTCGTTATACTTGACCTAAATTATACAATTTAGGAGAATAGATTAATATGTGTGAAACACAATGTATATTTATAACTAATACTACCAAATTTATAAAACATTTCGGCCCTAATGTTCTCAAACCCAAATACTAAGAGTTGCTTGAGAAGGGTTGCAATTTTAATTGTTTATGATCCTGGCATAAGAAAAATAAAAATATATTATGAAAGGGCTGGCCTCCAAGAATTCCCTTCTCCCCGTTTTACATTGTGTATTGTACTCTGTTTCTATTCCAGTGAAAGTAGTCAACGAGTATATAGCCTTGGCATAATATTTTAGATAATTGCAAAGCGAAATTGTGTCAGGCTGAATTCTGATAGGGTGACCTCACTTTGAGGACCATGGGGTTGATTATTATCAACCCTAATACTAAAATCAGATTAGGAAATATATTTTAAACCGTCACAAGATATGGAGGTGCAATAATTACTTCATAGGCGTACTTGGCTGAGTTAGGAAGGAGACTCATCTGACACAGTATTTGTGCTTTAAGGGAAAGTCCCCGTCAATATAGAATTTAATTGACTAATTTATTTAAATAGTTTTCTTACTTACAAGATTTCGGATACTCACTAATGCACTGTATATTCTTATTAAACAGATTTACATTGTTTCGCTAATCCGGGCTATAGCACTGTAAATGCGAGTTAATTTTGCAAATTGAAAATATGTTTTAATTATCTATATCACTTTAAAAGATAATTTTAAAATAGTTTGTATCAAATATGATTAATCGCGTGGCTGGTTCACACATAAATTTTTTTTTTGTTTTTTTAAATATTATTACAAAAAGTTGTTGAGAAAATACCATTTGGAATATCTAGACACAGATAAGAGGATAACATTAGAATGTACCTGAAATAGATAGGTCGTAATAAGATGGACTGGATAAAATTAACTTAAGATAAGGATAGGTGGAGTAGTTTTGTAAGTACGGCAATTAACTTTCTAACTACCTGGTGCTTTAGAGTATAGAAAGTAGACTGAATTATATCAAAATAAACATAGAAGGTGTTTGGTGAACTAAATGTTCACTCAAATCAAGTGTTAAAACCCTTAGCACAAAATAAATAGCACTCTTGTAGGTAGGCCTATGCCCTTAATTTTGACAAATATTGGACAAATTATTAAGAAACGTATTAGAATTATTTGAAACTGAGGTGAAATGCAAATTTTGAATTGATATTAATGTTCAGCTGAAACCGAATATTTTGAATACGGGGCTAAGTACTTAATCTATCATATTAGCTCGCACCCCATTTAACCTATGTTATTTTAGTAATAAATAGTGAGGGGACAGTTAATAATTTGTCTCCCACCCAAAATTAGAAAATCAGGCGCGTCCATGAACTAATCATAATGAATTATCAACATTTAAATACCCGCTTCGGTGGCCGCGTGGTCTAGCACACTACTCTCACAGTAATCTATACTGCCAATACGGAAAGATCGAGGTTAGAATCTCGGTCGAATGTACTGATTTTTTTCCAAATATATATTTCCACTCTCCCTCCACGTAAATGAAGATACACTTCCTCTAAATAAAACCTTCCTTATCCCTTAAACCACTATCGTAATTAGTAAATAAGCGTATAACACAAACGGGTGGTAAGACGTGGTTCTAAATAAAAAGATGCACTAAATAAAACTAAACTATTGTACCCAAACACAAGATAATATAAGCTAGGTTCGAACATTAAGTGAACCACAAATATCATAATCCGGTAGTGGCGGATCATAACATGGTCTTTTAGGGAAATTATGACGCATGCTAATACAAGGGTACATTTGAAAAAATTCGCCAACATTCTAACTTAAAAAAGAATGAGAATATATACATTATTTAAAGAGAACCATGCGAGCTCAGCCACTTAAAAGATCAAGCCCGGTCCTTATGGATTCAAGTGAATCATGTTTGGCACGGTTGAACGAATGTCGCATCCTCCCAGTACATGATAACACTTCCTGAATGGACTGGAGTTCTCCACGGTCTAGTGTGGCACATTTTGCCCTCGTGCGTGACGAATGAGAAACCTGTGGCGCGGAAAACTAGTCTAGTGCCCCAATACAAAGAGGAGGGGAGAAAGTCGAACCGCCCCGATGTGAACAACCAAACTGTTTATAATCCGTCAATCGCCCTGCCCTGCCTAACTCGATCAGAAACAGAAGGCCTAATTTCTTTACTACAATTACCCTTCTTAATCATTTATGTTCTTATTTGGTCATTGTGTATCATTTCTCGTTTGGGTCTTACGCATATATAGGGCTACTGGTTAAGCTAATATAGTTGGAATGATCAAGGTTAAGCTTTAGAGGAAGAGTACCTGCATATGCAGGAGGAGAGAATGAAAAACATATAGAAAAAACCACCCTCAATCCATCCAGCCAGGGTTTGAATCCTGATCTTGCCGTCTTAAGCAGCCCAGTCTATTGCGAGAGTCGACGCCTAGCAGCAATCTACTACCAAAGAAGGTTTATTTAATTAGATGATTTTTGAGAAAGTTTGGAAATCATCGCTAGTCAAAATATGTATTTTCGAAGTTTATATGACAAAATAAACACTTTCATTGGCCAAATGAGATAGAATAATTTTACAGTCTTTATATTTCGTTCAATTTTGTTATTCTTTTCAAACGTTTTAAGAAATGTGTCATGTGTGTCAAGACATTTGACCAGATACATTTTAAATGAAGAAAATAGTCCAGCAGGGCTATTATGACCATTCGACGCAAAGTTAGTTGCTACCGCTAGTTAGCTTCACTTTAGAGGAAAAGATAGCGTTTGGGTTATTATGACCACCACACTTTGTATCATCCGCTAATTTTAGCTTCGACTTTGCTTCTAGCGTTAACGCACAGAATAAAATCAGTTTGCGTCAACAGTTGGCAACACTTTTCCAAAGAATATTACCTTTTAAGAAGTTAGAGGCTAGAAATTAGGTACATTTATTTCAAGAATGCTGGTGTTCATGACTGAACATTATTCATTTATTTTTATTTTCCCAAACAGCTGATCACAAGTCACATTATTTGCAAGAACGATTTAACCTAGCTTAATTTAATAAATCACTTGCATAATTTTGTTTGCTTACGATTTGAAATGAAAAAATACTAGGCCTACATTATTCAATACACATAACATATTGTAGTAAAAAAACATGTGAGCTATGCATTAAAATAGTAATGTCACATGGGGAAATGAATAAATTAGTATGAGAAGTTGGCTAATAAAGAAACAATGTTTTTGTAAGATGTATGCTTTACGACCCAATACTTTATTCTTCATATATTAATGTTGATACTGGAACAAGTGTGTTTTATTATATTAATTAAAAATAATTTCAACAGTTTATAATGTAGACTTCTCCTTATATTTAGGCCTATTTTAATTTAAAATAATTAAAATTTTTAACTAAAAAAATATATGCCTTATAAAACTTTGTTTCAAAAACAACACTTATCAAACAGTATATTATTATTTTGGATTTCTTAGTAGGCCTATTTTAAAACCGTCCTCGATTTTGTCAAGCCAAAAATTGAACGTTCAAAGATATAGGCCTACAGTAAGGTGTTTTAAATTTTATATTGTTTGATTGAATTGAGGTTAGATAAAGAAAACTTCCTATCTATACAGTACTCCACCTGAACATATATAGGCCGACTTTGTGCTAATTTTATTAATTTACAGTGTTGAAAAGGTTCTCACGTTTGAGATTGAATCAAATATGCGGTGTTAAGATCTTAGAAAATAAAACTAATTAAAGTTGATGAAAGCGTTCAAGATCTCCCAAAAATTGTGTTCACACTGAATATTTTCGACAACTTAATGTCAGTCGTCCTACTAAGTTAACAAAAAAAGTGAACGAGAGGGTTGTTTGGATGGCTAAAAATAATAAAATGCATCTTTTACTTAAGGGAATTATTGAGACTTTAGTTAAGTGATTAAGAATATAAGGATATTATATTTCTTTATAATGAGTTGTTTGCAATTTATTCACTTTATTATAACTAGGTTTAACTACTAATTATTGGTTTCAGATAACTTTAGTAAACCATTTATGATTAAAAAACCTAGGCCTAAACCAAACCGCATGCAAATATTAAGCTAGAGCCTATTTAGTTATTTCCAGTCTTGGCTGCAATAGTTCAGAGGTCTACAACTCACATTAATGTGGATAGTAACTACTACTGTATGTATGATTCAGTTTAAATATGATTACATCATTAAAGTTTTGTTGAGGCATCTTAAACATATTAGGCCTACGTTTTATTATTTTATCACCTGAATTATCAGTGTATTGATGGTGAATAGTAATGCATTTTGATAGTGTTGTGTTTCAAATAAAATACATTCAGTGTAAGCGTACTATCCCAACTCATGGCCTACATTATGATATAGGCCTATTTAAAGCTAGATTATGTGAAACACACACAAAAAGTTTTGAGGTAATTATATTGGGCTAATGAGATGGCAAGTTTAAATAATGTAACACAAAACACGTAATAAATTACAAAAACTATCAAACATAACCTCGTAACGCAAACCAAAGGACAAGTAAAATGTCTGCGCAACTTAGCGTCACTCTACTAGAGAAATATTTGCGCTCGCAAGGACTTTGCTTTCGCAAAGTGGTCGGCCATAATAACTTTTGAAGCAAAGTCTAGCGTCTCTCTGCTAACGGTCGCAAATTCGTTTTGCGTCGTGGTCATAATAACACTGCTGGGAAAAATTATAGATGTTCAAAAACAACTATGTTTAGAAAATTTAAATTAAAGGTACTGTACCTATTGAAGTAACATTTTATTTATTTTGTCAAGAAAATATTTATTCGCATAAAAACTGAAACTATAAGGACAATAAATAACGTCCACTTTCAACTCACCTGGAAGATGTTAATTAAGATGCTCTGGTTTCAGTAAATGATTTTCGAGTGAGAATTCAACGTAAACTCATCGAAATATTCTATATCTCTTTTTATCATGCTCTCTATAATATACGATTTATGAGAGATAAATGGGATGTGGAGAGTAGACCTCAATAAACACAAAAAGTCTCTATGAACATATGTCATATGATCGATGGTTCCCGAGATAAGGTCTTCCAAAAAAATTCCGGAATTGTTAATAGCCCTACATGATACACCCCTGGTTGTGTAGTTGCAGCCCTGCCTTTGTATCAGCAGTGAAATGTCATAAGAGATGCAACAAGTGTGTATCAAGTAGGGCTTTTAACAATTCCAGCAGATTCTTGAAAGGTATTATTTCGGGAACCATCGAGCATAAGACATATGTTCATAAGGACGTTTTTTTAGGTAAACTATTCACACGTAGTTTACTTCTCACATTAATTGATACATATTTTATATAATATATATAATAATAATAATATTTAGCACCGCGTCTTACTACGCGTTCGGGTTATACGCTTTTAAGTACTAATTACGCTAATGGATTAGGAATTGGGAAGGTTGAATTAGAGGAAGTGAACCCGCATTTGCGTGGAGGGAGAGTGGAAAACTATTTAGGAAAAACCACCCCCAGTTCACCCGACCGAGATTCGAACCTTGATCTCCCCGTCCTCGTCGGTTGAGCTCAACACGACAAGCGCGTTAGCCAACTACGCCACCGAGGCGGGTTATAATATATAAAAATTACTTGATTTATCTATAGCATTAGGAACTCGAAAGTTCATTATCGCACTTTCAAAAGTACGCCACCTATCCCTATCTTGAGCTAGTTCTATCCAGTCCACCTCATTACACCTTATCTATTTCAGATATACTATAATGTCACTCTCCCACCTGCGTTTAGATCTTCCCATTGTATTTGTCAGTCAGTATCCTGAACTAGGTTCTAGAATCTCCCAATCAAACTGCACGTCCTGCCCACAGTAATCTACAAGACTTGATTACCCTAACCATGTCTTGAGATGAGTACGGGGTATGCAACTCATAATTATGTAAACACTTCCACTCCCCAGTAGCTTCATCCCTTTTTGAACCAAATAGCTTCCTGACTCTTGAGCATCTTGTTTTTGAAAATCATAAATTAATATTTGTTATGTAAGATAAGAGACTTCGTATCACACCCATAGAGAACTACCGGTAAAATTATTATTTTGTATATTCTGAGTTTTACATACCTGCAAAGAAGGCGAGATGTCAACAACTGACTGACCGAGTAATAGTATAAATCTATAATTTGTAATCTTCATAAATTATAGTCTAATATAGTTATTACTACTTAAAATTGTTCCTAAATATTTAAACCTAGTAACCCTGTCAAATGATATGTTGTTCGCAGCAATCTCTAAATTATCGACCCCAATCTGTGTTCTCTGAGTGATAATATAGTTAGTCGGTTTAACGTGCACTTCTAAATCTATACCCTTACTAACTTTAAATAAATTTTCTGCATTTCTTACCAGAGTTTCTTTAATATTACCTAACAAAATAAACCATATGCGTATCCTAATAGTGTACAGTTTAATGTCAACCCTTACCTCCTCTCTTGCATTAACCTAATGGCATACTATTAAGGCTAGATTAAAATGTAGTGGGGAAAGTGAATCTCCTAGTTTCAACCCATTATGTATTTCGAAAGTGTCTGATAAGTGACATCCAACCTACCACAAGTATCTCTCAAACATAGCTCAATTAGCTTGAAAAGATTTTAGGGTATCCCAAATTTAAATAAAATTTCACATGATTTATTTCTTTAAACTGAATCGTAGGTCTTTTTAAAATCTATGTATATTTGATGAACCATCATATTCTATACAACTGTTTTTTTTAAATAACCACCAAATAGTAAAAATCTGATCCAATATTGAACGGTGAAATCCACATTGATGATCAGCAATTATTTCTTTTGCATATGGCATCAATCTCACTATATTATGTTAGATAAAATGTTGTAGCATGTTGGTAGCAGTGAGATACCTCTATAGCCATTACACTCTGTTTTATCCCCCTTGTTGAAAATGAGCATTATAATACCTTACTTCCATTCTTGTGGCAATGCATCATGGTTCTATTGGGATCCTAGCAATTTATAAATATATATTACTAACGTTTCACCTCCTCCCATTATTTTTAACTTCCTAATAGCTTCATTGACTTCACTAACAATAGTAGGTGGAACTAGTGGTTCACCATTATGGATTTTGATAACCTCTCTCAATTCGGATCCTTCATGATATTCGAAAAATGCCTGAAGTGTTTATTCCATCTACTCAAAATCTAGTTCGTATCTGCTATGAGGCTAACTTTCTCATCATTCATTATATAGGCTTTAGCATGGCAACATTTCCTTTTTCCGTTAACACCTAAGTAAAGTTCCCTGATATTCTTATTTTTGCTAATTTATTATATCTCGCTAACATAACCCATTAAATACTCTTTCTTTTTGTTTCTTAATATAATATGTATTATATATAATATGTACATAATATATATTATATATATATATATATATCTATATATAATACTAGCTGGTGCCTGGTGTACCCGTTATTCACACGGGAAATATATAACGTACTTTTGTTATTTTTAGTTTATAATATAAACAATATTGAATAGAAACCAAATATTATATTATGTTTATAAATTAGTCTTTAATTGGTTTAAATTGTGATACAAAACGCGAAAGTAGGCTGAATAATAAACAATGTCAAAATAGACGTATTATCTAAAAGTGTTTTAAAATGTCATATTCCTTTTGACGATTAAGTTATAACCTTTTTTATACACAATATTTTGAACTCTTGCCTGTTGGGGCTTGTAAAAAAGAAAGAGTTTCACAGCATATACAAATTATTGGTTGTTAAAGAGTTTTAACTTAATCCAATAAAAAGTATTTTAATATTTTATAACACATTCACCCCGTTCAACTATTTTCCTCGTTTTAAACCTTTTTACAACTTGTTGAAATTTTTACCTTCCTTACCTAAAAGTAATAATATTTTTGATCTTTCTACCATTATTGCTCTATCTACACCTTTTTACACCTTTTACCCCTTTTCCTTATTTACACTTTCTACCCCTTGAATCTTTTATATTTTTAAAAATCTTTTCAATCCGTTAACATTTCACACTTTTTTTCCTTTCCACCCCTTTTGAACCTTTTGCAGCTCTCAAATAATTTTAACTTTTATTATTAGGTTTACCCTTTTTATAATGTATTTACTGACCTTTTATAAAATGTTTAACTTTTTTGTCCTTTTTACTATTTTAAAACAATTGTGCCCTCTTAGCCATTTTTGACATTTTTTAAATTTTGGTCATTTTCGGACATTATAGCAATTTTTGCCTTTTCAGTACTACTGCCCTTTTTGATTAGATCATTATTTTTACTACTTTCAACCCTTACCCTTTTAACCCTATAACCTCTATACCCCCTTCATATCCGACCGCCTCAATACCCTACCCCCTTTATACTTCATCCTTTCTATACCTTACACACCTTTAATCCTTTATTACCCTCTATACTCTTTCTACATTTACGCTTTTTACACCGTTAACCACTATACCTTTTTCCCCTTTTGGTACAATTGCGGCTTTTTATTCTTTTTGGCCTTTTTATTTATTTACCCATTTTAACCTCTATACTCTTTTTTCATGTTTTCCTTTACTAGATTCACTAAAAAATCTCGCAAATAAAAGAATTGTTACGTCAATTTTAATAAATTACACTAAAACATGAAGATATTCAAATTAATGTGATTAAATAAAATTTAGCCACAGTCTATTCCATGAGAATCCCAAACACATTTCCTGAAATCGTGTGATGTTGAACTTCAAAAATATTAGTTTATCAATCTGTTATTATCTATGAAACAAAAGTAAATGGATGCCATTCCAAATAATAACATTAACTTAGTAGAAGTATCTTTATGCAAATAAGTATGATAAAGGTTTATTCTGGGTATAATTTGATATTTAAAAGCGATTTTTCACTAAACTTCTCTTTTCCTGTTTAAACTATTTCATAGATTAATAAATAGTACCATCAATTTTATGTAGTATAGTGTGGTTATGTTATATAATGGTGCTCAGTTGTGTTTACTATGTAGTTATAAAGTAAAAATGACTAATGTTAAGTATTACAGTTTGTCAATATTGTTTAAAGAGTCAGGAACCAACCATTAATTTGTTTCCTTTGTCTATAGGGGGTCACCAAGATAATGAAACGGATCCGTTGGCCTAACCAACAGAAAGGAGAAACAAAGAAGCTTCAAGTAACTTCTTCACAGTTTGAATTGGTCACGTTCCCATTGGTACAAATTCAAACAAGTTTAAGGTGCGGCAGAAGGGAGCACGAGTAATTTTACAGTTTTTATAGCATTACATTTTTTTGTTCAAAATAAATCAAAATTTCTCCACTAACAACATAGAGTTTAGTTTTCTGTACATGCTAATATCAAAAGATCTTGAATATATATCAAGGGTGTCCTGGAAAGTTGTCAAAACATTTTAAATAAAGAGAAAATATTTTGACAACATTCCAGGACACCCTTGACAGATATTCAAGATATGTTGATATTAGCATTTGCAGAAAACTAAACTCTACATTGCTACTGGAGAAACATTTGATTAATTTTTGCCAACAAATTTATATTCCATAAAAACTGAAAAATACTTGCACTCCCTTCTGCCGCACCTTAAGAAGGGTAGAAATGTAATGACTGGTAAGATGCCGCCCAACTAAGGTATTAAGAATGTTGGGGCCAAGTAAGACGGGAACCCTTAAAAAAAACAGCACGACTCAGGTGAAAATTGTGGACGCTCATGTTGTAATAATTGTGAGAGAACTTTGTTTCCAAATGTATTATCAATCATTTTTACTTTCTCTAAATCCCTCAAAGAGAGGAGTATTGTGATCGTCAAAAAAATCTAACTCGATAATTTCATGAATGTTGACGTTTAATGAACCCTTGAAACTAAAAAATACTTTTTGGGTTGACGTTTGTCGGTTAGTATCTCCGACTAGAGCCGAAACCATTTTACCGATCGGTCTAAGACTTGGTATCTAGATTTTTTATAAGGTTTCCCCAAGGAGTTTTGTAACAAGATATCTAGCCCAAGAATTAGGGGTAGTTCTCTTAAGGGCAAAAAGGAAAAATCAAGATTCTCAAAATCCGCTTTGACGATTTTGATTACATTTTGTATCTAGACAATATTTAATATTACAAACAAAGAAGCAATTTTCATTTTTCCATGAAAATTACATTGAGGTGACTATATTTATGCAGAAGTTTCCAATTTTGATCATATCTCCACTACTACTTGAAATTTGAAATGTTTTAGCATTTTAAAGATTTGGTACTACGTAATATAGAAACTTTGGTTTTAAATATATTTTTATAATATCAATAGTTTCTGAGCTATAGGCCAATATATATTTTACTATTCAAGTCTTTGAAAATGAAATTGATTGTTATGCTCTTTGGTGAAATTTGATATTCGTTTTACATTGCATTGACCCCTAGGAGAGAGAAATATTGGGAATGTCAAAAAATCAACCTCGAGATTTAAATAAGTGTCCAGTGTCCACGTTTCGTGACCCCCCCCCCCACCCCCCTCCGAAAACGAAAAGTGGTTTTCGCGATGCCCTCTATTGTTCTCTTTCACTGTCTATATCTTTGACTAGAGCCGAAACTATTTTATTGATAGGGCTGAAACTTGATATCTAGGCTTATCATAAGATCCCTTATAGGAGTTTTTGGAATTGGATATTTAAGCCAAAAATTAAGTGTATTTTACCTAAGGCCAAAACGTGAAATAAATCGATTTTCTCAAAATCTGCTGTAACTATTTTGATTACATTTGGTATCTAGATACTATTTAACATCACAATTAAAATGACACTTTTGATTTTTCCATGAAAATTAATTTGAGGGTGATATAAATATGCAGAAATTTCCAGTTTTGATTTTATATTCATACCTATTAGAGATATTAGATAATTTATAATTTTAAAGATGTAATATAAATTATTTTGTTCTAAATATGTTTATATGTATATATATAGTTTCTTAGCTATAAAATAATATACATGATATATTTGAGTTTTGAAAATGAAGTTGATTGGTATGCGCTTTGGAGGACAGATGTTCCTCTTTCTTCATTAGTTTTGCAACAGTGATATTTATTTGATTTATATGCTCCTTAGTGGAATTTGATGCGCTTTTATACTTCGTCTCGATCTCTCTGAGAGAGAAGTATTGTGAGAGTGAAAAAATAAAGGTTTAGATTCTGATGACTGTCAACTTTTAATGACCCCCTTAAAACAAAAAGTGCATTCGTAAGCCTTCAATGTTTCTCTCTTCCTGCCTATATCTATACTAATATTATAAAGAGGGAAGATTTAATTTTTTGTTTTTTTGTTTGTAATGGATACACTCAAAAACTACTGGACCGATTTAAAAAATTCTTTCACCAAAAAAAGCTACATTATCAGCGAGTAACATAGGCTATATTTTATTTTGAAAATTTAATTTATTCCTCATAAAAATGTCGATAGTATATTATATAGTCATTGGAAAAAAAAGTTGTTGGAGGGAAAGTGGGGTTGGTGAAGGGGGCGGGGGGGGGTAAGGGTGAGGAAAGAGGAATGAGATGAAAATAGGAGGGAGGATAAAAAGAGGGAGGGGGCTATACAGTGATGGTAGGACTGTATTTTAAAAAAATAGGTAAATGAATGTTTTGTTTTTATATTGACATGATGGATGATTTGAAGCTTTGTTTTACAGGAGTCTTTATAATATTTTTTTTACGAGGAAGGGGGCTAGTCTCAGATAAGAGCCAAAACCTTTTACCGTTCGGGCTAAAACTTAGTATCTAGGTTTTCAAAGGTCCCATAAAGGGGTATTTGGAATGGGATATCCAGCCCTAAAATTAAGAGTAGTTTGCTGAAGGGCCAAACAGAAATAAAATCAATTTTTTCAAATTAAGCTGTTATTATTTTTATTAAATTTCGTATCCAAGCACTTGGCGATACAAACAAAATTGAAATTCTCATTTTCCCATAATAATTATTTTAAGGTAATTTTAAATAAACAAAATTTCCCAATTTTGACAATACATTCACAACGATGTGAAATACGAAATAATTTATCATAGTAAAGTTGTAGTACTGTTTAAATTTAAAATATTTTACACTGGAATATATTTTTATAAAACCAATAGTGTATGAGCTATAAATAAACACATATACATTTTGTATAGAATACTTAGAAATATGTAATTGATTGTTATGCTCTTTGGTGGACAGAGATGCCACTTTCTCAAAGTTTTTGTAACAATGAATATTATTACATGTATGCTTTTGGTGGAGTGTTTCTTCAACTGTGTATATTATTTCGTTAAACCAATTTTATGATTTTTGGTGTCTCTATTTTAAGATTAAAGAAATATAAATTCTGTGCGGTGCACTCTACCATTTATTTTGTAAGTGATGGAGGAATCAGGTTTATGTTCACATTACAATGTATTTAATCATGTGTAATTTGTTAAGGGTATAATCATTGTTTTAATAAATGTGTAGTTTATCTTTTAAAATATATTACACGCAATACAGTTTAATCATTATTATTATTATTAGCATCGCGTCTTACTACCCGTTCGGTTTATACGTACAACAGTTTAATCAATTATACTTACACTATATGATCAATATTTTAACGTCCCGGTATAATTTACAAAAAATTAGCGTAGCAATGTTTTGGGTATCTGTATTATTAATGGAAGATAAAGTGTTAATTCACTTTAAATAAATAAATAATATTCTTAATAAACATTAAATAAATATATATATATATATATATATATATATATATATATATATATATAGGTGTGGTGTGTGTGTGTGTGTGTGAATGTGTGTGTGGCCCAAACGGGTAATGAAACGCAGAGAAAGAAATAACCACAAAAAACAGAGTCGTATAGTTTGGAGTCTTTAGGACCATAATAATAATTAGGTCCCAGGGGGTAGCAATATATGCATTTTTCATTTTAAAAAATATGTTTAAATCAACAATATTATTTACCAGAATCCATGGTTTCACGACCTGAGGCATTATTCTTTAAGTAGATTAGAATAGATGTGACTGGAAGGTCGAGTTTTGAATCTCGGCTGGGTGAACTGAAATTGATTTTCCCTAGGTGATCATTCCTTGTGTAAGACTACCCAAACACTCTTCTTTACAATAGAGCTGAATACTTTCTGAACACCCTACCTTATTCTTATTCCTTTAGTTAAGATGTTAATAACTATGGTGCAAAATATGTAATAGCTAAAATAAAATAAACATTCAAGTTTTCTTTGAAAAAAAAATTAAGTGTCACGCAATTTTATTATATGGGCTGTTATTTTCAAAATTGAATACTGAATATAGAAATATTTTTAATTCATAAAAAATATATTAAAATACAAGACACTCAAAATTCAAGAGAAAAAATAAACAATTTTCACTTGTTTATGCAAATATTAATAATTTTTAATTAGATTCACATTCTTCCGCCAACTAAATATTAATATATATAGTGTAAAAAATATTTAAATCTATTTTTAAGCTAAACAAAATAAAACAACTAAGATCATACATCTAAATTCTAAGTGATATTATGTTAAATTCTGAGCTAACCTATATAATGGCATTTTTTATTTTCTACAATATTAAGCAGCTCAAATTGATAAGGTCTAACTAGAGGGGGAGGGTTTCAATATGTACAAAAATATAACCTTTAGTAACCCTTTCAGCCAGAAATAAGTTTTAAATTTGAAATAATATTTTAATTTTAATAGGGTTTATAACTTTTCTAAAATATGCCAGAACTAGTCAAATAAATATATTAATTTACTCAGGTGTGCACGTTATAACTCAATGAGCAAATTTAGGAATTTAAATTTGTTTTTGTTTTAGTTAATCCCCATAAATGGTAACAATTGTGCACACAAGGCACAAGGAATGGTCTACGATCTAATATTTAGTGATCAAGGTCAAGGTTCTTCAGGCAATCTTAAAGGGTCACCCCATCTGCACTAATATTACACGTTCTAAAGCGTTATACTCATAATACACTAGATTGATAGTGATAGGGTGGTAGGTCGGGGTCTACACGGCTTGTGCCAAATAAGGAGATTAGTTGAACTAGACAACACAACTCGTTCCGAGGTTGAACGTGTTTACTTTTTTGCGTGAACACGGCTCGTCCCGAAGTTGCAAATGTTTACCTTTTCTGAGAACACGCCTCGTCCCAATCTTTTTATATTACTTCAGTTGAATTTTTTATGAGTGACATGAATGATGTAGTTAGCCAACATGATAAACTCTTTCTTTTTTTGAAGAATTTTAAATTAAATGAATTTCGCGATTTAGTGAGTGATGAAAGTAAGTAGCGGTACACGAATAGACAATGTGGAGAATATTTAAACACAATGGGTGGATTTTCGTATTGATGTTTTTATCTGATCTTGGCTTATTGGTTGTAACTAAGTGTCTAAGGCTTTTAGGTGAGTTTGATGGTAGGATCATAACAGAGAATAATGACCACTACAATCATGGGTCTTGTGATGAACGTACTCTCGAACGAGCTATCACCGGTAGAGTCGGGTGCACTTACTGTTTTAAACACATCATTAATTACTCTTGATTTCCCGTCCATTCTCCTAGCTAATGTGGGTGCATTTAAATTCACTATGTTTCTTATATCTATACTATAAAATAATTCGTTAAATAATACACGTGGTAAAATATATTGATTAAATTTGTTGTTGGTGTTAAATTACCTCACTAAATGAACGTTGCTGTACACAAGTAATCAATGAGGTAGCTAAAAGTTGTTACGCCCGAGATACGGGCAACCCACCAAGCCTAAATAAAGAAATCCAAACAGAGAATGGACCAGTCCTCGCTCTCCCATCGTCAACTGGCCGTTTGTCAAACAAATGGATAACACTCCGGGCCTGAAATTTTGAATGACACCTCATGTGAGGATCCAAAACCATGGAAGTGCTTAAATACTCTTTGGGAGAGAATACAAACATTTCACAGATGTCTTAAATGGTCAAAAAATGTAAACAATTAGGTAAATTACCTGCATTGGGTGTTGCGTGATCTAACGCATCATTATTACTTTGAACTGGGTTCTCGTTGACAGTGAGATAAGAGTTCGAATATTGGTATGGTATCCTGCGACTAGTTATTCCTAAATGGTTTACCACTTTCTCTTCACTCAAATGAGGTTAAACTACATATAAAACTATATTTTCCTCATTACTACGCAACGTAATTAAATAAACCAAACTGGTACTCATACGTGGAGAAAAAATGAATATAGATAGATAAATTACGTAAGCTAACTTTGGCTGGTGTTATGTACAGTTGTAAATATGTTTGTGTTCATTAGCCATAGAAAATATCTCATAAATATATGTATATGAAAAAGGAAAAATATTACTTTCTATATGTGGATTTAAAATTTTATGGTATTGTTGATATGAGCATGCACTTTTTAAGCTGTTTCCTAATTGAATATTATACTCAAGTTGAATCAAAATTTAATAGTTACACAAGAGATAAAAATGGACAATATTATGATAGCCTCACACTAGGGTAAGGATTCTTAACCTTTTTACAAATACAGACCCTCAATGGATTGCTTAATATGCCTTCGTACCCTATTCACCAGACAGTCGAAATAATAATAATCTTCTTCAGCATTACCAGTCCTATTAGATACAAGTATGACTTCAAAATATATCAATATCTGGGCTTTATTTTACAAATGGATAGCTAGGAGCAAAACCGCTAAAAGAAAATAATAAGTATTTTATCATATTTATTTATAGAAAAATTGCAAATCATTAAAACTTAATTCATATTTATATCGGTGATAGTTTAATTTAACACAACAACGTTTTGTTTAAATTGTGGAGATATCTAGCCCCGTAACCTCATTATTTGGTGCCCATACTCCCAACGGGTATGAATATTACCGTTTAAGAATCCCTGCACTGGGGTGTATATTTCAAATGAATTAAGCAAGAGACAGTTACTAGATAGCTCAGTGATATAGCATTGATGCGCTATACCTAAAGTGCAGGGTTAAATTTTACATGCCTAGGTGTAATTTTTCAACAATATTTTTAAAATATTCGTTCCATTTCATTTTATTTTCCTTTATCAAAGATATATAAGTTTATTTAATGATAAGCTATTATTAGTACAAAAGTTTTATAAATGTTCGTTATTTTAAGATATTTTAGTAATACATATTAAATAACATTATACATTCTATAGTAAAGCCCCGACTATCCACGAGTGCCGCGAAATATTTTTTTAATTACGAACTTCAAAAAGACCAATTTCAATCCAAGCCAACAACAGGGAAAATACAATAGGCCCTATAGTGCGAAGGTCGATAATTACTTACAGGTTTATTGTGCTTCGTAATCCTATAGGCCTTCTCGGAATTTCTGGATGAGTGGTAGGCTCTTGCTCTTTTGTTTTGGTCATGGCTATCACATTCTCTTATCACTGCCCTTGACGACCTGAATGGGCCTCCAGTGGGTCAGTTGTTAGTAAACGTGCTAAGTGATCAGTCGTGTTTTATGTTTCTTTGTCAGTGCTCAAGTTTAGTGTTCACCTGAAATTAATAATGGCTGAAAAACGAAAGAAGGTTATGATAACGATTGCACAAAAACTTGAAATGATTTCTAAAATAGAAACTGGCGCTTCAAGGAAGCAGATGTGTTGGGTTACGAGATCGTAGAAACAACATGCGAGACGTTTTAAAGCAAAAAGACAAACTGTTGGCCTTTGCATCAGTGTCGGACAGTGCTTCTGGGATGAAAAAACGAAAAACAATGAATAAATCAACCTATAATGAACTTGACTTGGCATTAGCGGAATGGTTAGCTCAGGTGTGAAGTGATGGCACCCCTGTGTCTGGTCCTATCATTGCAGCTAGAACAAAAAAAAAAATATTAGGCCTGGAAGGAAATTTTGATGCGTCGTCCAGTTGGTTACATCGTTTTAAGAAACGTCATGGTATTAGAGAGATTGGTCTACACGGAGAGAAGCTGAGTGGTGATCAACAAGCAGCTGATGATTTTCAACGTAATTTTGAAGAGTTTGTGTTGTCTGAAGATCTGTCATATCAACAAATGTATAACGCTGATGAATCAGGTTTTTTTTAAGTATCTTCCCACTCGTACGTTAGCATTTGAAAGTGAACATAAGCGGCAGGTCACAAAAGTAGCAAGGAAAGAATTACAATCTTGCCATTCAGCAACGCTGTGGGTAGTCACAAACTTAGACTTCTTGTAATCGGTAAATCTAAGAAACCGAGGTCTTTTAAGGGGACAAAAGCAGAAAATGTACCAGTTGATTATTTCAACCAAAAAAAAGGTTGGACGAACCAGCAGATTTTTCAAGAATGGTTTGAAAATATTTGTGAGCCTCAAGTACGTAAACATCTTGACTCAAAAAATTTGCCAAAGAAGGCTGTTTTGTTGATTGACAACACGCCTTCATACCCAGCTAAAAGTGTGCCTAAATATTCTGACGGGCAGATCTTCGCAAAGTTTTTGCCCCCAAATGTTACTGCGCTGATACAACCTATGGACCAGGGAGTCATTGCAACCATGAAGAGAACATACAGAACAAAGTTGTTACTGTCAAAAATCACAGAGGGCTGCGATCTCAAAGAATTTTGGAATAATTATACAATTTTGAATAGCATTTACGATATTGCGTCTCCATGTAACTACACCGAACACTCAACCTTCGTTAAATTGTGGAGAAAACTCTTTCCGAGTATCGAAACAAATGTCAACCAATACATTTGTGAAGAAGAGGATGAAGTCATGCAGACCGCTACTTGTTGACCTAGTGACATCCGTTCCGGGTGGTGAGAATGTCGACTAAGAGAATATAGAAGAGTGTCTGGAATGTGACGCAAGTGAGCCGGGGTTTGAACGACTGACTGATGTAAAGATAACGAACAAAGCAATTGGAGTGAACGAGAACGAAGAAGAACAAAGTGAAAGTGAAGAAGATGAGGCGCCTGCGTGGATGACACATGAAACTGCTTTCCAGCACGTAGATGGATTGCTTCAATGTTTAGAGGAACAAAACGACGATGCACATCTGGCAGAAAAACAAGCAAGAAGCAAAAACGTGGGACTAATTTTTTTTTAAACTGAACTGAACACTTTTTGTTAACGGTACAGCAGATATTGTTTCTTGTTTACTGTTATTTATTTTAGTGATTTAGATGTAGAGCAAAGGTTTCTGCTGTACTGTACATATTTTAAAAGTTTTACATATTGTGTTTTTTGTACAATAAAACATAGTTTTTATGCTGAATTTTTTTTTCATGTTTGCCCCTAATTTTTAGTCTTTTTTCGTGCTATCCGCGATTTTCGCTATCCGCGGTACCCTTGCCAACCCAATTCCACGGATAATCGGGGCTTTACTGTATTTTAATAAGTCCTTGGATCATATAGCTCACCATCTATGGTTATTTTTGAGATAATATGTTGAAAACATTTGGAACTTGGATTAATATTACTATTGTAATAATCCTGCTCGTTTAGTAATGTAAATATTGCAGAAACAGACGGTAAATTGTTAGAAACAACAATTTTGGCTATGGATTGTTTACTAATGAATATTTTTTAAGTTGAATATTTAAAAATTGGCTTAGGCTATTTGGTTCAAAATTGGTATCGGGAGATAATTTTATATATCAATAATAAAGCATCTTTATTTATCAAAAATGTATTAATTTAAAACTAATTCTCTTAATTAAAATCATAGAAAATTTGAATGTTTTGGAAATTGACCTTTAAGATTGAATTCAAAACTGGAATCTACCAGTTATTTATAAAATTTGAGTTTTGTTAAATATATTTAAACAATATTATAAAATTTATATACATATAAGAAACGATTATAGTGATTAATAAGATTATGTGTTTGTTTTTGGGATTAAAACTTATTTAAGGTTTGTTTATTAAAAATATATTTACGAACATTTTCTTTGAAGCTATAGTACACAATATGAGAAAGTTTGTGCGATTGTGTCGTACCATTTGATTAATATTTTGTAAGAACCACGTTTCACTCTATTCCAAACCATTACCAACCACTATTTGTTACGAAAGTGTATATTCTTGTCAGACTCAATATCGAACTCTTTTATGGTTCTTAGTTAAAAAATAAATAATTTAAGAATAAATGTATTAACTTGAAGATGTGCAACTGCTATTAAAATTAAGATCATTTTTACTGGAATTAAAAAAGGTCACTACCTCTCAAGGCCCCACCCCCACCACACCCCCATCTTACCACAGAAGCATCTCCGGTACCACTGGGGCTATGGGGCTCATCTCCAGGTGGTGAGAGCCCCTTGTGATCTTATCAGCAAAAAAATACCCCTTAACCCCATCTGGCACCCTCTCCCTCCTCAGATGAATCTCTGAAACCACCTCTTGAGTTTTATTTACTAGAGAAAAATATATATTTATTTAGTTTAAACAAAGTCATTTTTAAAGATTGTGTTATATATATTTACCTAAGTATTGCGCAATTTAAGATGGGGTTTGTTAATTATTTTATAACTATACAGGGATGAAAATAGTAAATAGAGGAAATATGCCCCCGTGAACGTGGAGGTAAGATAGGAAACCTTTATTTAAACATGACTGATTACATCCGTCCTAGATTCAAAAACGAACTCCCGTCACCAGTAAACCAGACCAGACGAGATTGATACCTTAGCCCGTGTGCACATCAATGTGTCTTACAAACCTGTTGGTGACCTGGTTGTCTAGGGGTAAGGTGTCAGACTTCTGTGCTGGGGTCTGGGGTTCAATCTTCGGTCCCGGCACAGATTTATCTGATTTCCAAACCCTTCCTTTACCTCTGACAAGACGTGTATTAATAACAACTTGTGAATGTTGGGAATGCCAGGCCTCCACCGTGGTTCGGATTCCACGTTAAACACTAGGTCCTCCATTTCATCTCACAATCACCCTACCATTACACATTAGCGTAAGTGGGTATAAGCCGAACGGGTAGTAAGACGCGGTGCTAATAATAATAATAATAATAATAATAATAATAATACAAACCTGTTAACTCCTATGTTAAATATAACGAAGCCCAGAGTATGCAGTGCATCATATATTGCATAGCAAGGCAGATAGAGAGGGAACCTGAATAAAATAATTTTTGATAATAAAACAAGTTTAAATTTAAGGGATTGAAATTTCTATATTTTTTACCCTTACATACGAATAAATTTGAGATACTGATGCTGGGTGTTGGATTGTAAATATTGTTAGGTAGTTTTCTTCAGAGGTTGCTATAGACTGTATATGAGCTAAGATTTGTATGATTATAGTTATTATCAAATAGAAATTTGTAAATAAGTGTGGATGTAAACTTGAAAAAAATAGTGCTGTGCGGGAATGACAGTTTTACTTCCGGAATTTTTCCGGCGGGAAATAAGGATTTCCCGCGGGAACGGGACGGGAATCAGGTAAAAGATTTTAAAATAAAATTTCACTCTAGGATTATATATATCAGACTTATAATTTTAGTATAAACTTAGCTTGACCATTCATTTCAATTAAAACATTAAAATAATTGATAGTTTAAATTGAGTTAAATGTAGTGGTAAAAGTCAGCAATATTTTGAATATTCAGGAAAAAGGACAAAAACTCCGATTCATTTGCAGTTATTGGTATGGCCAATACATTTACCTTATATAATCTTGCAAAAGGAAAAAGCAATTATGTACACTTAGAATTCTATATTTATTTTTAAATTGTAAGTTTTCCAAATAAAATCTAAATATATGTCCATCAATTTTGAGTAAGATTTTGATATAATGTAACTTAAATAACTAAGCTTAATACAATTATAATAATAGTGTATTTTTAATCAAATATTTTTGTTTTGAAAATAAATTAGTAGATTCTAAAAATGAATTTTAAGGTTGACTAAAATAGTTTTAAATAAAAAACTAATGGCGTGAATATTAAAAAATATTTACAAAGTAAAACATCATAATATTCAAACTAACATGAATAAATACAAGTTAGCCAAATTCTTGTCTCTAATAAATAAGAATAACAAAAACATTTCTCGGCCGAAGCAGTGTGTCCGGTTACCGTTTTAGTTACTAACGCTCTCACAAAAAGCGCTGTTACATTCCAAAAATAGTAGCTTATCGAACACGTCTTGCTATATATGGTATAAAAGCAAATGGATGTTATTACAAACAATAATATCCACGTAATTTACGTGTATTTATGCAAATAAGTGGGTCGAAGGTGTATTTCATGTACAATAGTATTTAAAATCCACTTTTATCATTATTTTGCACTAAAAATATGTTTTCCTGGCTCAAATCTGTTCAGAGAGAGATATTTCCCTCAATTAAGATATCTAGTGTGGTTATGTTATTTAATGAAACTCACTTATTTTGTAAGGAATTACAAAATAAGTAACTGGAGTTTCGACTGTCCAGCTGCTTAATGGAAGATAAAGAGTTTATTAAAATTTAATAAAGTAATAATAATTTTAATGAAAATTAAATACAAACATGACGTGGTCTTTAGCTGTATTTTTTTCCCCCCGAAAAATCCCAGGAAATATATTTTTTCCTCCTGAATTTCGCTAACAACCATTTTCGAGAATTTTTTCCCAAAGTTCAGGCTCCCGCACAGCCCTAAAAATAAGCCTTTAAAATGTTAGCACAGAACAAATTTTATTGGGAAACGAGCTGACATATCATAATATAATGAAGATACATTTTTTAATACCAAAACTTTAAAGATGTAGTTCCTATTATTTTTATTATTTTTAGTTTCACAGCGTCGCATTAACAGGGTTGTACGCAAATATATAGGTAGAATTTAAAGGTACTGTATAAAAATTTGTGTGAAGAGAGTAGGAAACCAATAAAGAAAAACCTTTCTTGGTACACACAGCCTAGATTCGAACCCCAACCTTCCCGGTCTTCAACAAACCAGAATAAATTATCTTTACATATAGACCATGCACCCATGCACGTAGGTTCCTATTAGTTATATCTATTATAGTAAACTAATGCTAACTGGAAAAAAAATTGAGTCAATCATGTTGACAAACGTATTTATGCACTTCAGTTCGGAGAAATTATTAAAGTAACATTTCTTACATTTAAAAATAGGTTTTAATTATCATCTGAACATTATTTTGTGTGTGTTAGCGATGTCCTAAAGGCTCTATATATGTAAATAAACATGTGTTAACATGATTAATATCATTAAATACCTACATGTAATCTACCTCAGGGTGATTTTTTGTTCATTACTTTCTAATACTCACATATAAGGTGTATAATATTGTATATATTTCATAAAATTTACTAACGTTGTAAGTATGACCAATCATTTGTTTTATATTTTTTGGGCTAAAAAGAATAATATTGAAATCTTTTAAAACAATGTACACCCTATACCCGTGTAATATGGGCCACAAGAACCAAATTACCAAAGACTAATCATGCCCGAAGAGAGTATTGCGTGTATACCTGTAACTAGTTTGGTTCAGATAGTCAATATTGTTGACACTTTTAGTTAGCCACGAGATTAACTTAATCATCTTTATAATGCATTAAGTAAGTCCTAAGGCAACTATATTTATATGTCGATTTTGGTGAAAGTGGATGAAACACATTTTGTCAAATATTTTCCTGAAATTGGTTCCTTTGATCCTGTTAATCACCGCATTGGAATTGCATCCATAGTTTGAACCTCCGATAAGAAACACATGAACTGCATCCCAATAATTATAAGTAGACAAATGAACTGCGTCCCAAATTTTTTCAACCATTAGTTTTTATATTTTCAGGCACCACGTTTGCTCTGCGGTTCTGCCCACACTACCAAAAACACTGGAGGAGCTGTTTTGTTCTTTGGAAGAATTGGATGCTAAGCCGAGTAAGGAAGAACCCTTTTTATTAGTGGATGATGGCAAAAAAATATTAATGTTTTGATTTTTTTACGCTTGCAAAGTTAAAGTTTTTGGCACAGCTTAGCGTAATTTACACGGAAAAAACTTTCCGTGTTTCTTCAAAGCTGTTTTTGCAATTATTTATCATCAAAGGCAGTAAAGATGCTGTCCAGACTAATTTAGTTTTCTTTTGGCTTCTAGACAAAACTGCAAATACTTAAATTGCAGCTCTTCAACAATTAATTTTATAATTTTGTGAACTTAGTTTGGACTTTACTCCAGCTACAGTACTCATTGACTTTGAAGAGGCTGTTCATCAATCTGTGAGAAGAATATTTCCTTCACAAATTATCAAAGATTGTAGGCTTCATTTATGCCAAAGTTGGTAGAGGAAAATCCAACAATTAAACCTTACTCAATGATATAAGACTACAGGAACAAAACAATCGCGAACTATTTGTTAAATTAATTCATAAACATATTTTATCAGGTTTATTTGAAAATGTATAAATATATGTTGGCTTATCAATATTGTTTGGCCAAATTTTAAAATAACTATGTCAATAATTATAGCTGGAACCAAATATCAATGGATATCTTGTAGTTTGATGTTTATATTTCAAATACCTAGTTTGAATTAAATGGTAAGAATTTAGTTTTTTAAGTGTTGGACAAACCTGATTGACAATAGTTTAATCGAGGATCACAAACTTGATGTTTAAAGGTAAATTATACGCTTAGTAAATTATATGTGTTTAACGAATTTTGTTTAGATTGAATTATTTTATTTTAGGCAACACTTGAAGAATTTTTTATGCTTTAAACTAATTTAGACCAATGGCAACGGATATATCTGTAAATTATGATTACCTGTATTAAGCCATGACATTTTAGTTGCTTAACCAGTAACTTAAAGCTTTAAAATACGTTTCTCGCTTCAAATAAACACCTGGTCTCCCTCACCCCTTTTTTAAGCCATGATAATTTTGAACCAAAAATGATTAGACCATAGATTTAAATCTGGGGGTGCCTTGGTGAGCGTCTATGTATATTCCAGGTTAAACTACGTCCCATCTTATACCACCAAGTCTATCTTTTATTATATATAATATAATTATATGCACACACACCAAGACAAACAGCAAAATACGGTTGTCAGATTAGTCTTTGTTCTGACTAAGGTTAAAGGCTAATAACACTAAACATTGAAACATTAGTGGATGAAGTTGGTACTAACCAATAAATAATCTTACTCAGGAGCACAGAACATTGTTTTCATTAAGGGGGCAATTATTTCTAATAAATATTAAAGCAAATCGAAATAAGTTCACTAGTGTATAATGATATATGGGTTATCACACGTATGTCTACGTATTGAACATATTACAACCCTCGCATGTAGTCCGAGCTTAGTAGGACAATATAAGCCGTGATTGCCAACACAAGCATATATAACATAAACGGAACAATAGCGCAATGCGCCTTTAATGGTTAGCGTACGAGATGGTCGAGCTATATTTAAGAGCCATGCATTGAGCGTTTGGCAGACAAAGCAAGCTTCAACCTCCTAGCTCTGCCCACCCCATTATTCCCATCTATCAATGTTCACATATCGTAACATAGTCCCTAGTGCCTTGTTCGGGGGACGCTATCTCAATACTGTCAGAGCAGCCAGGGTTACTGTAGCACCCTTATCATAGGGTGTACGGCCCCTTGGGGAGATCTCTTATCGGAGCTACAGCCCATCCCATAGGGGGAAAAAATGTTGGCTAGGGGCTGGCGAGGGAGGAAAAGGAAGGGGCGACTAGGGGGGTTGCAGCAAGAAAATGGTCCACTGAAGATACAGATATTTCTGATACAAAAGTTTACCCCATTGGAGGGTTGTGAAACTGTGCATAAATTTCATCTATGTCCGTTGAGAAAATAGATCACGATAAAATAAATATCTCAGTAGAGTTCCCACAAAATATAGTCTGGTTCACATTATAGTTTTTAGTTTTAATTATTTAAGGGCTCGTTTATTTAATAAATAAAGGATGATTTTCCTAATTGAACAAGAATTCTTGTATTTCTCCGAGTCTATGTGCCTACATCTCTAAACTGATTTGTAACAGATTTTTTACGATTGTTAGAAGCAATAAGGCATAGGTTTTGCATAAGAATGTGAAGCCTGGCCATGCGTCTATGGCTTTTATAGATATATACTTTCAACACACCATAACACCTGCATTAGTGTGGTCTAATGGTTTAAAAATCACTCTTGCAATAGACTTGATTGCTGGTGATGGGGAAATTTTTGATCTAATTACAGTTAAGTGTACTTAAGAAATTTTTTTTTCTTCAATGGGTTCCCAATCTCCCTCCACACAGGTGTGGGTAAATTTCCTCCAAATTCTTCCTTCCATATCCCTACTCAATCAGTGCAATTATGGGAATACCCCAAACAGATATATTGATATGGGGTACAAATAAATGCCATTATAAAGTGTATACAAGTGATTATAATACAAAGATGGTTTATACAAAATATAATGCAGGAAAGGCAGACTAAGTAGAAAGTCTAGTCTCCTCTGGTGATGAGGCTCTTTAGGCTCGAATCCCGACCAGGTGTGTTTGGCGTCGTTCCAGCAAGGGACTGCTTTGCTAGTTAAGGGAATATCGAACTTCTAATTCCTGAGAGTATTTATTTTATAAATGGTTTCCCACTCTACCTCTACGAAAGTGCTGGCACATTTTATATAAATTATAATTTCTCATTCTTACACTATAGCCAGAGAGTCTTAACTTATAGTTATACATGTAAAAGAAAATATTATTAATAATTATAATATTAAACCATGTCATTATTATTATTATTAATATTATTATTCCCTTTTAAATTCAAAACTCCCAAAAAACTCGAAGAGAATAGTCCTAACATTTTTCATTTTTACATCAATAGAAACGTTTGTAATATTTTCTGGAACATAATGAATTGACATGTTTAAAAACATTTATGAAATTAATCTATTTTTAATTAATTATTTTAGGTTATTACAGGGGCACTATTAATGTCACTATCTATATATGAGGTATTTATTGTTCCCTTTTTGAACCAATCGACTATATCAGCACACCAGAATTTCTATGAGCGAAAGTGAAAAGGCCTACCAATTTTGTCGCAAAAGGTACTATAAAATATCTTTCAGGGTTATTTTGCATACCACAAATGACATAGGAATGACGGCTTAACTTCCCATCCGAAGTAAGTTGTGCTACGAATTTTTATTGCTTAAGTAAAATCCGTCGATCCTGGATGGGATTGAGCCTACTAACATCGGATCCTGAGGTGAGCACTATACCCAAAGATTACCAAGGTCAACGTTGCTATAAAAGTGAAAAGATATAATCACATACTTAAAGTAAACATATTAACAGAAATTTATAATGAAAAATTTATCTTGAAATGAATGAATTAGAAAAGAAAAACACAATTATAAACTAGGTATACAAATGATCCAAGAATGTTTATAGGATTTGTCCAATGCCATGCCCAGTTTTAGATGGTTCTAGTGTACATGCAGGACTGTTTATAGCCTGAAATTAGAATAGTAAATTTAGAAACAAAGACTTTCTAGATGAAAAGAAGGAGTAAAAAGAGTGTGCTTGCTTATTTATCCTGAAGAAAGAGAAAGGGCCAGATTAAGAAGGCAATTTTCCGTTCTAACATTAGGGGTACAATCTTGAACTTTCATACCAAAGACACGCTGACAATGCGGCCAATCATTTCAACAGGAGAGTACCAAAACCCATACTAATGTATAGTCATTAGTAGCTACATTAATAGATATGATAATGTTTTTAGAGTATTTTTTAGAATAAGGAAAAACGTATAGAGATAGATGGCCGCAAGTAAACATAGCAAGAGGCGGTTGTAAATATTCCATTCATAAACTATCAAATAACTTACTTAACACTTGCGTAGAGATTTGTGGGAAACATATTTCAGTGTTAGTTGATAAACAAGTTGAAACGACGTACAAAAGTGATTTATTGCTGCAAATGTTTGAATTTACACATATCTTAGATTTATTGTATCAGTTTGAAATAAACCGAATTGTTGAAGACCCATGTGAGCCATTGTACTGTACATTAGAGACCTAGACTATCTAAACATAATTATGGAAAAACAACACAATTAGACCTCAGACCATTAATATACCACAAGCCTAAGAATATTAGATACATTTAACATTGATATATTTCCTGTACTATCTGGGAAACTAACCCAGGATTTCTAGCTCATAAGCAGACGTGTTACTGAGCGACCAAGTTTAGCTAGTAGCATTGAGCCATTATAATAGATTTATTTTTCACTTTTCAATAATTTTATGGTGACATTTTGAATGAAAAAGATGGATGGTAGATTAAAAGCAACTGGATGGACAATATGAATGTGAGAGTGCTACTAAATGCAAATGATGCCGGATTAATGTCTGAGAATGAAAGTGACTTAGAGAATGTATTAAATTGTTTGAACGTGACGACAGGTAAAATGGATCTTCGTATAAATGTCTCCAAAACTAAGGTGATAGTTTTTGATCAGGAGGGATCAGGAAATGATTGTCATCTTGGTATAAATGAAAAACTTTTGAATGATTTGGTGTATCTGGGCAGAATGTTCTTTACAATTGAAAGGATGGATAGTGAAATTGACCGACGGGTGAATGCATCTCGGAGAATAGTTGGATGTGTGTGGACTATTGCAAAGAATGAAGTAGTATATACAAGTGTTTAGGCACCAGCATTTTTCTTTTAGGGATGCTAAGCGTGGGTTTATCAGGAGAAACACAAAAGCATGATGAATGGGGTTTGAATGAGACATCTAAGAAATGTATGTGGGAAAACTCATATGGACAAAGTCAGTAATGAATGGGTGCTGAAGGAGTGCGGTTTGAAGGGAATCCAATATGTTAATGTTAAAGAGGCGTATTACGTTGGTTTGGGCATGTTGATAGAATGAGTATGGATTGAGTGACGAAGCAAATATATGAAGGTAGAGTGTGTGAATCAAAAGGAAGGGGTAGACCATGTAAGACGTGGTTATATGTTGTAGAAGAATGTATGAAAAAAGAGAGACATTAAAGTTTTTAAGAATAACATATAATATGTGACTTGATGTATGGATTTTGTTGAAGTAAAAGGAGTGCAAGGATAGGGAAGTGTTAAAAAAGCTGTGAGGATTGATTAAGTACGAAGATTTTTTTTAATGTACAATTTTTCCTACCCTGTAAGGGAACGGCGTGACTATGTACGCCTATGTATGTAGTTTTACAATATATATATTGTAAAGAAATGTGGATTAAAAGTATATGTATATTGTTGTGTGGAATTTCTCCTAAAATAATTATATGCATACAAAATCGTTATATAATTAGTCTAGTACACATTGTGCTGACATATAGTTGTTTACAATCTATAAATAAAAAATATTGCATTTTGAATTAAAAAAATAATAAGAAACAAGGTTTTATTACCTATTATTTATATTTTCTTAAAAGTAGTCAATTTGTTAGGATTTAAAAAACGATGAATTTGGGCTATCAGATACGAATTAATAGAGGGTGTATTCAAAACAAGAAATATTTGTGGCTAACAGCCTCGAATACACGTGCTTATCAATGATGATTACTTAGCATGCGCTGATGTTTAATATAAATACATATTTTTATTACTAAGAGGGGTATTCTTTTCTCAACGCGTCCTATTAAATGTATATATATATATATATATATATATATATATTGGTTTGACATTTAGACCACATGTACTGTACACTGGTGTAGGTTACGGGTGCACATGACTTAAAATGTTTTTTAAACTTTTAACAAACATAACAACTAGACTCCAAACCTAAATTAATTAATGTTAAAAGGAATAACCAAAATCTTACCAATAATAAACATTGCGGACGTTCTGAGAAACCAACTCAGGGCACTTGACTAAATCCATATACGAACTATCGATTGATCTAAGATTTCAGGCTTTCTGTCATAGTTAGTATATACTGCAAAACACAAATTTACGCATTTACATTCGATTTATTGATTAGAATGGACATATACAAAGGCTAAATCAAATACTCCCAAAATGTTATTTTAAAACGTCCATAAATTTTGATTGAGACATAATCAAGAGCATTACTTATTATATTAACTGCCAATAGTAATTTCAGTTTGTGAAACAAGAGCTTGCTGGAATAAATTACTATCGCACATTAAAAAAATACATTCTTACAGAAAAGCCCTGAAAACACTTTTATTTTAATGAAACGTCTACTAAAAGTTAAAGAAATGTCCTCTCTCTCTATCTCGCTCACTAACTATTCTCAAATGAGCTTTAGTCTGAGCTCGCGAGATGTTTGGGTCGAGTGGTCGTTGGGCCCTCCCACTGCACCAATCCGTCCGGCGTGCTCTTGAAATGACTCCATCTAAATGCATGATGCGGCTCAGGGTAGTTGCAGCTCGTGCTACTTTTTCCAAGGGAAGCTGATCGTGAGGGGTTGAAGGGAGTGTTCGGGTCAGGCCATGGCGCCCACCAATACCTATAAACCAACATCAGTATTATCCCCTGATGATATTACTTTGGAATTCATGTCGAGGGAAAGATTTTCAAGAGTTTAGTTGAGAGGCATGAGAGCACGTCTTCTATGTGCAAATATAAACGACTATGATTTGTAAAATCAGTGTAGGATTTTTAAAATATATTTGTTATTGCTTCTAATTAAGGTTTGCTGCACACCTATATATTTCATTGTGTTAGAAATCATGTTTATTTAACACAAATATCAACACGTATTTAGAATATCCAATGCGATTTTGCAACTGTTAGAGGAAACATTGCTTGTGCAACTAAGGCAACTATTAGATTAGAAAGGTAACACTTTAATTATAGTTTAACAGCTATTTTTAATTTATTGTTAATGTGAATAGAATATATGTTTAAATTCAATTAATTATTTCCATTCTATTTGAAATATGCTTAAATCTGATAGTATTAAAATGTATATTAATGTTCGTTTAAATATTAATTATTTTGAATTATCTAAATCAATTTTATAATTTCAAAAGGGACTTCAAATGTCCAAAAGCATCACCATAGCCCTCTTCTGTAATAATTAGGTCGTGTCTATGCTATATATCTGTAGCTCAGTTTGCTTAAATATTAGCCAGTATTAATGAATGTACCGTTGCTCAGGGGACGCCCGAATGTTGTACTCTCTTTGTGTGGGGGTTCTTTCCATGTCCCGAAGAGAGGATGATGATAGTGAATATTTTTTAACGTATGGAACATATGACCGGGAGGTACCTTAACAGCCAAACTCTCCACCCTGTTGGTATAGTTAGCTAACGCGCTAGTTTCATGTTGAGCTATACTGCCGAGGACGGGGAGATCGAGATTCAAATTTCACTAGGGTGAACTGGGAGTGGTTTTTCCTAAATGGTTTTCCACTCTCTCTCTCTCTCTCTCTCTCTCTCTCCCTCAACACAAATGTGGGTACACTTCCTCTAAATTCAACCTCCCCAATTCCTAACCCATTAGCGTAATTAGTATATAAGCGTATAACCAGCACGCGTAGTAAGGTGTGGTGCTAAATTAAATTAACATTCAAGATCGGTCACCTGTATGTAGACTATTAGCCATTCTGGTGGCACAGAACGTTGCACAGGGTACTCCAATGGAGGTTGTCTACACGTCAGTCCCGTAATGAGATGATGTGAGGATGGTTCTTATGGATTTGTAGATCCGGGATGAGTGTTAACCTAACTTAAGCCTAATTTACCAAACCCTGTTGACCGTTGGGCTTATTCCCCTTAAGAGACAAATACTAAAGGTACCAGCCGGGAATTGAGCCCAGGACCCCTATACTTGTGATCAGGTACACTAACCACTACATCACGGGGCCAGTTATAGTGAATATGCGGGTGTGGAACCAGTATAAACTATTAAACTTAAATTAAGCCTAAGTAAACAAACCCTGATAGTGGGAACTATTCCCCTTTTGAGGAAAAAACCCCTTTACCAACAGGGAATCGATCCTGGGACCTCTAGGTCAGTAGCCAGGAGCTCTATCCACTATTATATCTGATAACACTTTTGGACACATTGTCTTTCAGTGTTAAATATTACCTTTCACAATAACAGCATTTGATTTTTTAAGATGTGTTTAATTTACTGAGATTATGCTTTATTTCGGGCTAGTGTAGACACAGTGTGGGCAAGTAAAACCCATCTTACATATTAATTGTCAGAAACATTCATTTAAAAATATCAAATGACAAAAGAATTATGTGTCAAAGAATTAATATTAAGATAAAATAACCAAGCTATCTTGTAGACTCTAGATTTTATATTTTGGTAATTCAAATTCGATAGAGTTGTTTTGGCCTTTTGATCACTCAAAGGAGATACCACACAATTCAAGAGCTAAGATCCAAAATATGAATTGGTTTCCATCTAATTCAATAAGTTTAATTTGATATTCAGTCAATTTAAAGTTTCCCAATATTTTTAAGTTTAATTTTTAATTTCGGTGTCACTGCTCTCCCATTTGTTTATTCCTACACTCAAAGGTATTAATTTTAACAAAAGAATCACTTAGTTACAAGATTTATCTGATAAATATTTAATAATCGTATAATTTAATAAGAGTGAATAAATTTTAAGTTGACCCTATTGATAATTTGTATACTTATTACAACTTGAACCCAAAAAATGTATGCAACTCTTTAGACAAAAATAGTTCGCCTTGAATATGTTTAGGGTTACAATGGCATAGTTCCTTTAATTGATCAAATAACGTCCAAACCAGATGCTTAGAATGAGTCCTATATAGTCATAATATCAAAACGAGTTGCATGAACATTAAATATTTCCTGAGGGGTGTGAGTGTACTATAATGCGTAAATTGGTACGTTATTTTGAAAGTTAAAAGGTGGGGGGGGGAGAAAAACCATCAATTAAAAATCATATACATTTGCCATGACATATTAAGTATTTAGAAAGGAAAGGGAATTATTTCAATAGTTATTTATGGAGTTATATAATATACTCAATATATGCAATAAATTGTATTTTAAATGAAAGCCTACACACCAAGAATGTGCCAAGAAAATTTTAATTATAAAAATATTCAAAGGAATGCCACATTTAAAAAAAGAAATATTTTTCTATGTCAATTTCTTGAGTTCTATCAAACTTAGTCCAATTTTCTTATTTTTATAAAATTAAATAATTTATTTGGAGTGTTATGATATCAAAGTCTACAATTTTTTTAACAGCGATGATGAAATATAACAAGTAGTTTATATTAGTTGGTGAATGTATAGACACTTTTAAGATTGGATTCTAAATGTTAGAGAAAAGAGTGATAGAGTTTTATTTTAAAAAGTATTGAGCTATAAATTTTCCAAAAATCCCAAAACTACTAAACTAACTATTATAAACCCTGTGATTTAAATAAAATTTACCAAGCCGATTTTTTACCTAATAGGATTCGTTAACCAATATTTTTTGTTGTTAAAGTTGATTAATATCTTTTGTGATTATTTTGTCCCCTTATTTCTATGAAATATATATGCATGTAAGAACTGTTTTTGTGTATGTATCCCTTATAATTTGAACTTGTGTTAACCAAACTTAAAGCTTAAATTGATTATCACTAGAATATATCTTGTTTATATTTAATTCGCTTCTAACTTATATGTAATAAAGTTTGTTTAAAATATTCATATCGAACTTTAATGTTGGTCAAGATAATGCATAATGCCAAACTTATTGAATAAGGGATACCATTTAATAAGAACAAGTGGTCTACACTGCATGTATGACTCGGTGTATGGATGTTGTTGAAACGAAGGGAGTATGCAAGGACAAAGAAATTTGGAGAAAGTAAGTGAGGATGGACTAATTATGGAGTTTTTTTTAAGTGATATGCACAGTTTATTGCCTACCACGTAAGGAAAAGGCATCATTACATATGTACGTATGTATGCTGACCATAATTGACACCGTGTAATACTCTTATAAAAGATCACTGTTGCATATTTGATTCAATTTTTGTGCCAAATAAATGACCACTAAAGTTAATAATTTGTTCATTGTATGTTTAGATATTTAGAAAACATTTTAACTAGCAATAATGACATTAGTATGGAGACTAGGAAGAGAATACAGTTGGGAAATGCATTCTATTACTCGGTCTGTAAGTTGTGGATATCTCATCTTTTTTCAAGGAATGTAAAACTCAGAATATAAAAAAAAATACTGGGTGTTCTCTAGGAGTGTGAAACGTGGTCTCTTGCTTTACATAACTAAAAAATATTTAGGGTGTTCGAAAACAAGTTGCTTAGGAAGATGTTTAGTCAAAAAAGGATGAGGCTACTTAAGAGTGGAAGAGGTTACATAATGATGAGTTGCATACCCTGTTCTCATTACAAAACATTGTTAGGATAATCATGTCTCGTAGATTACAGTAAGCAGGACATGCAGCATGAATGGGAGATTCTAGATCCTTGTTCAAGGTACTGACTGACAAACCCAGTAAGAAGAAAACATTCGGAAGACCTAGACGCAGATGGGAGGATAACATTAGGATAGACCTGAAAAAGTTAGGGAGAAATGAGGTAGACTGGATAAAACTTAACTCAAGATAGGAATAGGTGGTGTACTTTTGTAAGTACGGCAATGAACTTTCAAGTCCTAGTGCCATATAGTAGGTAATGATGTTTGGAACAAACTAGGAACGAGCGATTAAAACTACTTTTATATATTTATACGTCAAGTCATGCTAGCTGCGACTGTTACTTTTCCTTGATAGTATTAAAATCGATAAAACTATATTAATAATAGGCCTATTGTAAAAAAAATATCTAGAAAAGAACAATGTTAATTTTCCTAAATGTCCTTCCAGACGTTTTCATACTTTGGATAATTTATGCTACAAGCAAACATTATTATAAGAAATTTTAGAAACTTTCTACAGTATTGGTATATTTAGTACCATCGACTAGATAAAAAAATTAATATTTTATTAATAATGCCCGTATTAAGCAATATGTCGCTTTAAGTTTGGTTGGAAAAAAAAAATTTACATGTTTAATATACTGAATAACTTTAACCATCTTGATTGGATAATATATTTAGAAGATACCTAATTATTGTGCTAACTTATTTATTAAAAATGCCTACGTGCTTACAACGTTTCAAATAAATTATTTTATTTAAATAAAATTATAAATTAATTTTTTTAGAATAGGAATAAATAAACATTTAATAACAATAGTTTCAACTATATACAACATTAATATGTGCATAAGGAAATATATTATAAAACACTCACAGTTACATAACAAAAATTTCATTGAAATCGACTAAAATTACTTTGTATAAAATTGATTGGATTTATTTGAGATAATCTGATAAATGTTTTATAATATTTAAGGAAATACTCAATAATTTTAAATGACTGTATGACCACAATAAAATCGGGATGAATACAAGTAATAAAATAATTTAATATTATTTCTTAAGCACAAAAATTGATGTTATTGTACGTTTGCGTTAAATTTCTAACATCCCTGGCAAAAGAATAGATATATAAACTTAGAACAAAAGCCATAAAAATAGGTTTTATCTTGGGTGCCTATTTGTGTTATATGTTTTACAAAGATCCAGCTAATAGTTCAAGACTTATAAGGATAAAACACACTCAACACTCCGGCCTTAAGTGACCCTTAGTAATTTAGAATAACTTATTTTAAACTATTTGTTCAAAGTTAATATAACCTTGGCTAATTATTACATAACCAACAGAGCTGGCACAGCTATAGTGAATTGGACTCTTATATGGAAGAATTGCATTTTATTAACGGCCTAAATTATTGTAATTGATTTAAATTTATTATTTTTCTTCCTTTACCAAGGTGAATATAAATATGTTCGCATTGAATTCACTCTACCTATTCTGTAGCCTTAGCTTAGCTGCGGTTGTTCTGACAGTCAAGAATAAACGCTGTTCTAAAAGTAATATATATAGATGTTAACTTATAGAATATTGACTTAAAGCAAGTTTCATAGGCCTAGTACGCATAAAGTGCAGTGCTATACTAAATACAAGACGACACCCACCTAAACTCGAGTGCATTGGGCCAGTTTCACATATAGGACTTGTCCATTACATTCTGGTCTAGGTAGATGTCGTTCTGTATTAGTTTAGCTCCGTACTTAGGCGTATTAAATCTGACTATGAAACTGGCCCTTAATCTAACTTAATTCAACCAGAAACATTCATATATAAGCTTATTCAACCTCAACTAGCCCTAGCTATCACAATTATACTAAACTATAAAATTTTCTTGGTCTTACAGAATTGGTCATCTACTTTGTAGGGAATTTGTTGTGGATCAATTTGTTTCTTGTTTATAAAATTATTATTTTTTCCTCAACTCCCATAATTTCAGGACAAGGTGTCTAAAATATTTGTTTTATAAATTTCACGTCTTACTGTCCTTAAGATCTACCCAAATATTTACTATGTCTGGATAGAGATGAGTAAGGTAGAGCTTAGAGGAAATGTACCCACTATAGCATGAAAGAGGTTTAGTAAATCATTTATGAAAAATTATCTCGACACACCAGGCATGAATGAAAACTCCTACCACCAAGTCACTGGCAACAAGGTCAGACATGTTTGACGCCTTAGTCAAAATAAATAAAAATTCACTTTTGGGTGATAAGGATGTGTTACAAATCATCCAATAATAAGATATTTAAATACGACTATTGGGAAAGAAAACTTATTTATAATTCGCAATTGTTAAATTAGTAAGAGCTTAATATATGAATTGGAGATATTATCCAAGCTCCATTGAGTAGTTATAAATGTCTCTTCAAATACGTACAGTACAGTACATACGTCAAATAATATTCCTTAAATGAATTGAATTAATGAATTAATACATAAAAATACATGTATGTATAATAAAGGGGAATACAATGTCATCCAACAAAATACGATAATAGCCCTTCATTTGCAGCATAATATTGAAAGGTATTGAAATTACAATATTTAAACACCATTAATATAATATTAATAAGCCTAAGTAGGCCTATATATGCTTTTAGCATCCAACCAACAACATTTTGCTTTGGTTTTTTCCTGTTCCACAAGAACTAGGCTATAATAATATGATAAACTTTGAGTATGTCGCTAATGTTGATTAAAATTATAAAATAAGTTAACATACACATTGAAGATACATATGCTACTATACAACTAAAGCTAATTGACGTCAACTTACTCCGGGTCAATGTGCAGATGAAATTTGGATCAAAATGTTACATGTTTGAAACTTAAGTACATTTTACTAAGGCACTACTTTATAATCCAACTATAATTTTGTTAGCTATTGTTAAAATTACCACTACTAAGGGCTGGTCTTATGACTGCGGGATGAATATTGCTATCGGGAGGTTAAAGTTAGCGATCACTTATCAGCCACTTTAAAATTTTACGCGTATTATGAACTGAATTCATCTGCCGGATAGCTATCTGTAGGACAACTATATGTGTATACAATAAACGCAATGTTGTTACCGTTTTTTAATGATTCGCGAGTGCGTATAAACCCTGTTGCTACTGCTACAGCCTGACTAGTGGCTACAATGTTCAACATTTGTTAAATAATGGCGGCTAAACGAGTGTAAGGAAACAAATGGCGTCACGTAAGCGCAGAAGCTAAGTTGTCTTGCAAGTACTAATTTCGGTGTCTGCAAAAATGTGGCCAATAGTTGGGTACAACGTTTACAAAGTTTCATTTATTGTACTCACATTTAAATAATGTGTTCTTATATAACTATAACTCTACAGTATTTTGTATACAAATGTAAATTAAATTTTCTAAATTTGTATACATCTAGACCCTGGGCTTGTGCCTAATAAACACGTAAACCAAGAAGTTAACTTAAAAACAGATTCTGATAGGCAAAACCTCATGAAAAACAACGCGTTGTTATGACAACAACCATTTTATCTTTCAGATAAAAGTTACCAGTTATTTAAACCTCCCGATAAAAAATTAATGGATAAATACATTGTATCTGGCAGATAAATGCTATCTAGCAGTCATAAGACACACTTTTAACTTATCAACCAGATATAACTGTTTATCGGCCATATTAATATTTATTCAGGACTCATAAGACCAGCTCTAAGGCTTCAATACGTTAAAAATAAAATTTTCAAATCACCCTGTGTGAAAGTGGATTCTTCCACTCGAGATTAAAGGCTGGACTAACTCTAGTTGGTACTGCCCTGGATATTAATTAGGTAGACTGTAGGACTAAAAAATATTAATAATGTTGATCTAAAGACAGTCTTACCAAATGTAGTAAGTGTAATCAACTATATTAATAACCACTACGGTGGCTTCATGGTATAAAGCGCTTCTCTCTAAGGAGACTAGACTGCCAACGACAGGAAGACCGAGGTTCGAATCTCGTTTGGGTGTACTGAGGGTGTTTTTTCCAAAATTGTTTTCAACTTTCTCTCTCTCTCTCTCCACGAAAATGTGGGTAAACTTTCTTTAAATACAACCATCTTAATCCCTGAAACTATAAGCGTATAACCCTAGCGGGTAGTCAGACTCGGTGCTAAAATAAAAATAGTTGCCTCTTTGCAAATCTATGCAAAATTTTAGGCTTAGACTATGAAAAATTTTGATTGAAAACAAAAGATAGGTGATTTTAAAGGGGAAGTAATTTGAGACGACTAATTTAAATAAAAGATGAGTTATTGACATTTTTGTCTGGGAATTTTAAAATTTTTGGGTATTTTTAACAACAATGCTTGGCTCTGAAACCTATCTTATGCGTCAAATATATTTGAGAATCAAGAACGGAATATATTTCTGAAAGGAGATACCACAAATATCTGTATTTTGCTTGATAAAGTACTAGCGTTTAAGATAAAGAAAGATAAAATCATTTGGAAGGCTAAATTAGAAAATAGTTAATTTTAAATATTTTATTGTATTGACGATTTTTAGCGATAATAATTTGAGCAATTGTTTCACCAAGAAGATTATAACTGATCATCTGGTGTAATTGGAAGAACAGTTAAAGAGATATTTTCAACAAAATTTCAACACCCACCATTTTAGGTGGGTGCATAGTAGTATACATAAAGAAGCGGTACAACAATAAATGCATAGGAATAATTTGTAGAGTTTTCGAGTGATTCAAATCTTAAACTTGAATTATTAAATCAAACCTTTTGGCTTATCATTAAGGTCCTCCTAACATTTGTAACCACAAATTTGTGTGAGTCAGCCTTTTCAATATTAGTTGTGATAATAACGAAATATCGTTCTCGAATAAATGACGCTAAAATTGTCACGAGGCCTTCTCTATCCAATAATAAGCCAAGACCGAATTTATTGTTCCAAAATAAGCAAGCTTATTCAACTTATTAAATTGTTGTGCTTATCAAAAACCCTTTTTAAGATTTGTTACCTTATCTAAGCTTATTATTTTTATATGGTCCTCTAAGGTTTGTAAATTATATTAAATATCATTAATTATATAAAATGTAATTGCATGCATGCCTATTTTGCAACAAAGGTGCTTTATATTAATATTTTTCATTTAATATAAAAGCTCAAAAACAGAAACCAGATAGATGATAAAAAAAAAACTTAATTATTACTGTCTGAGGTCGCTAATAATCTTATTTTATGAAAAGAAGTTGTGATTAAAAAAATATTCTAGAAGTTATTGTATAAGGCATCACTCTCGAAATATACTGGCTTGCCGATGATGGAGATATCAGGGTTCAAATCTAGGTCGGTTGTACTGAGAGTGGATTTCCCTAAATAATTCTCCACTATCCCTCCACGCAGATGCGGTTACAGTTCCTTTAATTCAACCTTTCTTATCCCTATCACATTAGCGTAATTAGTAACTGAGAAGATAGTATTATTATTATTATTATTATTAGCACCGCGTCTTACTACCCGTTCGGGTTATACGCTCTTACGCTAATGTGTAATGGTAGGGTGATTATGAGATGAAATGAAGGACCTACAGTTTAACGTGGAATCCGAACCACGGTGGAGGCCTGGCATTCCCCACATTCACAAGATAGCTTGTCAGAGGTGAAGGAAGGGTTTGGTAATCAGATAAATCTGTGCCGGCACCGAGGATTTAACCCCGGCCGCCAGCATAGAAGTCCGACACCTTACCCCTAGACCACCAGGTCACCGAGAAGATAGTAAGACGTGGTGCAATAAAAAAAATCACAGTTAGGAGACAATTGTTTTGGAGTGAACGATACATGGTCAATTCATGTTTTAAGTTATTAGTTTAACATAAAATATAATAATTAACAAGAGAAAATAAGAAATTGTTCAATAGTGGGTATTTTTACAGGAGATCCACTAGATATTGTGTGGAGGTTGAATATGAAAAACACAGTGAATATCACATGGGAAATATACTCTTAGTTTATCAGGGTGAGACGCAAAAAACCACCAGAGAAAGACAATTACTGTTCGAATATAACGCCTTAAAATAATAAATTGGTCACCATTGAAGGAAATAGACAAAGTTAAACGTAAACATTTTGGTTGAATAGTATATATTATTTTATTGTTATATCAATTTAAAATATGATGGTGCTGATGATGAAGGATTTTTAAATTGTCGATGGCGAATATTTTACTAAACCCGTAGCCATTGCCTTTAATTGAAGAAAAATTATTCGAAAACTTTTTTTTTATCGTTTTACGTGGACTTTCTGAACCGACTGATTAATTAATCACACGGCTTATAGATTAAAGTAAACCTATAATACTCGTAGATACAATATCCAGCTCCCGGTCATTAATTCAACATTGTGAAAGGGTAAACCCACACTTCACCAATGATAAGTTTAGCGGCCAAGCCGGGAATTGAGCCCGAAGCCCCTAGCTCATTAGCTAGACACGCTACCAATTGAGCTGAGGGGTTGAACTACACCAATATTAATATTTAATTTGCTTATGATAAAATTAGTAGGATCTTGTTCTGAAAGTTAAGAATTGTAATATATAAATCTAAAGTTTAATGTATTCATACAAGTAATGTATTTTGAATCCTTCCAATTTGATGGATGGTAGAGATTCTGACAGTTATAAGAACAATATATTAAACTATATAGACCTATTGTAATTTCTTCTAGAATATCATTCCTATGACATTCCACCAAAAACACTACTTTTAAATATAGCGATTGTTTAAGGCAACTAGGATTACTCAGAGAAAATGAATCAAAATATCAAATTGTGTTAAAAGTTATGAAGTTGTAAGAAAAACCAATTCCCCATGACTTTTATAAGTCATTTTTTTTTATGACGTAAAAGCGTTCACCTTACAAATATTTTGAAAGCAACAGTTCAAGATAATTTCGTTCTCTCTCCAAATCTTATTACTGGTCCAGGCTATAAGCACTTAATTACACTAACAGGATACTGAGGAATAAGTTAGAATTTAAAGGAAATAAACGAGCATTTGAGGGGGGGAGGGAAATCCTTAATTGGGGGAAAGGCATCACAACCAGCTTGGATTCAAATCTTAGGCCCTTTCAAACCGGACTAAATAAGATTTACAATTAGTCCACATGCCCACCGATGCGGGTAGTCTTTTGGTTGTGAATACAATGTTATATATTTTTATTTTCTACAAATATGCTCACACCTAAGATATCTAAACCAAACTGGCTTTACAAATAAGACCAAAACATATGAAATCTAGAGTAAAGAATGTGGGTATGTTAAAACCGGTCCATAAAGATCAAAAAGAGAAAAATTCCTGGCACCGCCTGGTACCGAATCGAGAACCCACACTCTCCGTAGCCTGCCGAAGTCATTAGCCGTGCAGGGCAGCTGAAACTTTACCACAAAGGTCACGACTGTCACGTCTTGCACCGGGACCCGAACCCGGCCGCACTAACCTGTTATTACCAAGCAGCCAGCAAAAGATTGGGTGGGCGGAGTCGTCCCTGCCTCCTTCTACTACTGCCGCGACTTGCCCGTATAAATATCACGGGCAACGTTTAGTAACAGGACTTGGGGAGATGAAGCAGGAACCCGGCCGATGTGCTTTGTTTTTATTGAGAAAGCTAGAAAAAAAAAGAATAAACCCTCCGCGCGGCTAGTTATACTCACCTTGAGAAACTAGTGTTCATTAATCCATCTTAATAAATATTACAGTCTCTTCTGAATTCCATATATTAATACTTGATCGATTATTGGTCAGGACCCTTAAACCATTAACGTGAATACTTACTCCCAATATTTATGATTTGAGGCAAAGTTCCTTTCAAAATTGAATTTAATTGACTAATTTGTTTCAATATTTTGCTTACTTGCAAGATTTCAGTTATATTAAACATGCACTGTGCAGATTGATATGGTTTAATTTATGCAGACAGTGGCACTGCATGTGCCAGCTCATTTTATAAGGTGGTAATATTGTTTAGCTGTCTATTCTATGTCCGTTTAAAACAAATTCTAGAAAAAGTTTGTGTCAAAGGCGATGGACTACATCGCTTTGTCATACAAATAAAATATATGTTTTGGATAAGATCGGAATTTATGATATACTACTCAAATAAGTATACATATGTGGTTTATGAAAGAAGAAACAAAAAGTTTGGTGAAGTAAATGTTTAACTGAATTAAATGTGGATTATTTAAGACAGATTAAATAATACTCTTTAAGTAGGCCTTGTCTAAATCTTTTTTGAAATACTGATCAAATTATTGAGAAAATGGCTAAACGTGTTATAATTTGGGGTAAGTGAAAATCTTGAATTGACTTTTTTGTCCATCTGAAACAGAGTATTATAAATATAAAGATAAATATTTAATGGGTAATTTTATATAAGGCTCCAGTAAGTTTTTCAGCACCACGTCTTACTACCTCTTCAGGTAAAAAGCCAGGAAATGTACCCGCATTTATGTGGAGAGAGAGTGGGAAACCATCTAGGAAAACCATGTACCCGCATTTGTGTGGAGAGAGAGTGGAAAAACATTTAGGAAAAACCACTCTCAGTACACTCAACCAGGATCAAACTACGAACACCCCATAATCGGTAGTCTAGTCTTTTGTGAGAGTAACACCTTAGACCATGCGGCCACCTAAGGCGGTGCCATTAAGCTATATTAGTAGTGGTTATCAACGCCTTAAAGTTAGAAAGTCAGGCACGCTGTTGCGACTTAAAACATGTGTTGACATACTTGAAGTTTATAAACACACACATTGAATAATAACACGACTTACTAACTTAATCTAGAACAGTTTGTATATTACTACAAACGCAGCCCTGGTGCGACTAGCACGCAAATAAATAATAAAAACCATCGTTTCTTGCACAACCTGGATTCAATACTGGTTCTCCTAAATTTGTGAACGAACAATCTAGACACTTAGTCACGGGAAAAGATAAATGTGCCTACATCGACAATAATATTATTCTTGTAGTAACAATTTGCAATGACATTCGAATTTTTGTTGGAAAAAAAAAGTAACGCGCATTCACATATTTTTTGTAATGAATATAGATTATTCAGTGCAACAGTGTTACTACTAAAAAAGAGTCATTTTTGAGTTAGTAACATCATTGAACTCTCTCTCTCTCTCTCTCTCTCTCTATATATATATATATATATATATATATATATATATATATATATAATAAAGACTACAGTTCAACAGTGAACCCATGGTATATGGCAGACGCAAGTTTGTCACCTTTAAAGCACATTGTGTGTATGTTGACGATATGTCAACAAAAGGGTGTTATATAATGTGGCACGGCTGATGTGTCAACAAAATAAAATTTAAAGATTAATATTTTGTTTAATTAACATAAATTCCTGTATCACATTGAATATATAACATCCCTTTGTTGATATATGGTTGACATAAACAAAATATGTTCGAAAAGTTAAATACTCTCTTCTCCCTGTATATGTGGCTCCAAATAAATGTACTGAAAGTTTTATTAAGTTAATCCAAATAGTTGGCGGATTAAATAGCTAAGCTATTGTAGTTACAGGTTACGTTTATAGCCGCATCACAATATCATATTCAATGAATTTAAAAATCATAATTGGACACGGGAATTGAACCCGGGATCTTTGGCATAGTGCGCCAATGATCTACCACTGGGCTACCCAGGAGTCGTCCTGTGATCAGGATCAGTCTTCAAACATATTATTTTAAAGCAAAGTCTATAATGGACGTGCGAAAATCGTCAGATACAAAAATAAGCGATCAATTAATATCTCAAGCTATTAGATAACACAGCTTCTTTTAACTCGGGAGGGTTTTATGGTGCTACACTGGCAACTGTATAAATGTGCATTTCATTAAGGATTAGATATCCAAGCTATTGTATTTGATAAGTATGGTGTATTTTATTTAGTACCTATATTTTGATTTTTATGTGGTTTAGATTTTTGCTCTTTGCTCGAAAAGGAAGCGAAAACGAGCTAATCTCCAAAGGAAATTTTGAGCTAGGTTTTTGATCCCCTACTACTTCCCAAAGTCTGGCTGCTTAATTCAATAACACGATGTAGTTTTAATAGGCATGGGTAATATAGTTCATAAGGATTATGGAGGCCAGGGTTCTAGTCCCAGCCAGGTGAACTTAGTTATTTTTCTCTAAATGGTTCCTTACTCTCCCTCCACATTAATACGGGTAAATTTTCTCTAAATAGCTATATATTTATAATCGCTAATGCATTTAATAAATTAAAATGTGGATAACTAGGAGGGGCTGTGGGAAGCATGAAATAAAATATAAAAGAGGACTAAATTATTTGTCACACTCGTGTGTCAATATTAATGTCGTGGAACAATACGTTAGAGTAAATGTAAGAATCTTTCAAAATTATTTTAGCTGAAAAAAATATTATTTTTATACAAACTGGAGTAAGTAGGAAGTCTAAAAATACGATAAAATATGATCGTTATTGGCTAAAGATAAATGAGATATTCAAGGTACTGACTAAGAGCTATAATTCAGTTTGTTGACCAAATATAACCTAAGAATCTTGTTAAGTTTATAATAAAAATGGATTCCAAATATATCTTAGAAGGATATTGAAGATCAGCAACGCATGAAGTGCTCGATAACTCAGTCAATCAATGAATTTGGAGTTAACTATAACTCTCTCTGTGATTCTAGTTTTTTCTATCCCCTTAATTCATTTTTAAGTGAAATATTAAGTTTGGGACATAATTAATATAAAAGGTATCCCGGTGTTAAGCAGGTCATTAATATAAACATTAATAATTTATTTTAATTCTGCGTATAGCCCGAACGGGTAGTAAGACGCGGTGCTAATAATAATATTTTAATTTAATTTTTGGACATTTTCGTTTGTATTTTTGAAATGATCAACGATAACTGATATATCCAGAATTGATCAAGTCATAAATGCATTATTTTGTTTATCGTCTTTTTTTACACGCTAGTGAAGATGTATTTATTCCAAAACCAATTTCCCCATAGCTACCATTTAGATTAAGAACAATTTTCACTTTCGATTAACAGGGAAACTTAATACCACGTGATTTAGATCAGCTTAATAGTTTTTCAATTTCAAAATAATTGTTTTTAAATTGGAATGATATTTTTCAACTAAGGTAAAACAGTTTCACTAGTCTCAATTACATGGTTTTATGAAGTAAAATACAAAAAACGCACCACGATGTGAAATCTGGTTCGAGCTGTATTACCTGGCTTGTACTATTCTTGGAGTGAAACCGGCTCTTAAAACGTTAATAGCACTTTTATGAACGTAATAATTTTTAGAAAGAAAAATCGCACACTGACTGCCTGTGTAGCGCAATGTACCTAGATAATATATTATATTAATACCAACACCTTAGCCATATAGCCACCTTAAATGTCGGTAACCCACCAAAGATATTTTGAAATCAGAGAGTGCTCCTAGCTTTTATACCCGGTTCTGTTTGTTTTTGCTTTGGAAGATATTCTATAACGTTTACGTTTCTGGTTAACAACTGAAACCTGATTTTTAGCACTTCATTCTCGAATGATTTTATTCATGTTTTTTTAAAAACTGAAACTATTGATATAATGGCCTCAAATTCTCATGTTTATCTCATGGCTCAGTGTAAAGAAAGTCGTTTAGCAAAGTGAACTTGAGAAATTAGTTTTAGATTAATTTGGTTCTACAAAGTTTGACTATTTCCCATTGCTAGATCAAAACTTTATATATCAAAGCTAAGAACTGGTTTTATAAATTATGTTTATTGAGGTGATCTGTACCTCAATAATTTGCCTATACCCTCCCTTTTATTAGAGATATACTTTTATAAGAAACTATTATGCTGAAATAGTTGTCAATTCATGAGCCCTTTATTATTGTAAAAAGTTTATTCGAATTTTGGGTGTAAAACTAGTGCTCTGTCTACAAACGTACCTTTGAATCTAAAAATATTTTTATAGACAGTCCATTAATAATACATGAATAATTTGAGTATATATTTACAATAATAGAGATCTTATGAAGTGGAATCATGTGTTGTTACTGAAAAGGCTGTACCTACAATTATATAGGGAGCATATGCAAATGATTCATGTCTCCTCTTAAGTGACATACTGGAGTAATCATGAACTCAGAATTTTATTTAGGTGAATGCTCAAATTAAATAGGTTTATTGACCTTGGCTGCACAATCGTTTATGGCAAGGTAGATTAGTGTACAAGCCCCCTCAAGATATGAGTATTTCGGTTAGAATCGAGGTGGAAATGAAGATTTAATCCACACGTAGGTGTAAATCAATCAAGATGGCGAATAAGTAAATAACTCCCTATAAGCATGGCTTCAGGCGACACATGTCCTAATATAAGCACCTGAAATATATATTTAGTTAATTTGCCCTTTAACTACTGACAATGTCAAATATGTTGGGTAAAGCAAAAACAGTTTTCTTTTTCACCACATTTTACTTACTGACAGTTCATTAAATACACATATTAATCCCGTTGATAGGGTAAAAATAAGGGAGGTAGAGTCTAGAGACAATTTACCATCATTCGCGTAGAGGTAGAGTGGGAAACTATATCGGAAAAATCCCCCTCAGTACACCCGAACAGGATTAAAATTCTTCTCTTCCTTATCACTTGCAAACCAAACTATATGAGCCTGATGTTTAGTCCGTAAGCCCACCGAAGCAAGCCAGAAGGGACTTGGTTGTGTAGACACCATCACGGACCGAACCTGAAGGTATCGTTAGAGCCGTGGAAGAGACGGTAGCGACTGTAGAGCCATTAGTTGAGACATGATGGAATTCCGAAGCCAAGCAACAGAAGTCGGTAGCAACAATCTCGAGTAAGTGCCTTCATGGAGTTGGCCGCACTCAAGTACGTGACACTCTACTGATTCCCAGACTCGGGTTTTCACTTGACCCGGCATGTTTCATACCAAATAACAGGCTATTTACTCATGGAAAATTTTCAAAAGGAATGTTAGTTTCCATTTAGGAATCACTTCTATTAGTGTATGTGCCGGTTAACATTTTGTTATAAATAATATCTAAGTATCGGTAGGTTTATAATATGATCAGTTTTCTAATTGCTTGCGAATACACACCTTCCGTCAGAGTTTTGCTAAAATTAAAATAAAATTAATGATATATTTAAAAGTTCCTGTTGAGATAGTTTTGACTAACAAGCAAGGATTCTAATTATGTAAAAATACAAAGAATAAATTTGACAATCATTAAATCAACACATTGATCAGATTGGAAAAAGATTTATCTATTTTGTTTGAAATTAAGCCTTTAAAAAGTTATTACTAATGATATTATGGAAATTACAATGTAAATTTGGGAATGGAGTGTTACTAAGTTACCTCGTAAACGTACCCTTTGTCTACTCTGTAAGGTAGTAAGCTTATATTGTATTAGTGCAATAAGGTATAACTTAAAAGATAAGGCCATAGTGTAATTCATCAAGGTAAGACTGCTCTTTTTTAAAGTAAGCTGCAGAGTTTTCTAATAAATTAATTGTATATATTTTTTAGCCGCGTGACTTACTCACATTTGGGTTTTACGCCAATGCACTAACTACGCTAATGGGCTAGGGACGAGAAATATTAAATTGATAGGATGTGTACCCACATTTGCGTGGGAACAGAGTGGGAAACTCCCCTCAGTTCACTCAACCTGGATCGAACCAAGATCTCCTCGTCATCAGCAGTCTAGTCTTTTGCGAGAGTAGTGCCTTAAATCATGCAGCCACCGAAGTTGGTTAATTGTATATTATTTTGGTATTAGTAGTGTTTAGTTATGGTTTTCACTCAAAGTAACAGAATATGAAGATTGAATTTTAAGAAAAATATTAATTAATTGACTAAAGAGAGACTGGAAATTTAAACTGTGGGGTAATTATATTTTTGATGCATAAAATTTCCTAAGACACGAAAAAAGATCTATTTTAGCCAATCTTAACAAAAGAAACAGTACATTCAATTATTTCTTAGAATAGTACTGGGTCAATATTTTTGGCTGAAAGGCCAATAAATTGTATACGATTTTTCAGTGGACTCAATTATTAAAAACCCGCCTCAGTGAGGTAGTTGGCTAACGCGTCAGTTTTGTGTTGATCTAGACTGTCGAGGACGGGGAGATTGAGGTTCGAATCTCGGTCGGGTGAACTGGGGGTGGTTTTTCCTAAACGGTTATCCACTCTCCCTCCACGCAAATGTGGGATCACTTCCAGTTCCTAATCCATTAGCGTAATTAGTACCTAAGCGTATAAACTGAATGGGTAGTAAGACGCGGCGCTAAATAGAATAATAATAAAATAAATAATATTATTAAAATGTTGTGAAAATCAAACAGATGAAAGTTAAATTAAATTAGTAAGAATAAAAGTTTTCTGATAACTATTTACATAATATATATAACAAGCAGTCAAAATATAACATAAAGGGAAATATAGTTTAAATTAATCTATATATTTAAAGTCATATAAAATGTACCGTACATATAGGTTAAAGAGCACTTGTTAAATTACAAATATATTTTTAAAATTATCAAAATAATTAGGATCTTAGTAAAGAAAGTGTATAATGATGTCTTAGAAATGAAAGTCTTAAGAGGGTGACCAGCGATCTAGGGGTAAGGTGTCAGACTTCTGTACTGGGGGTCCGGGATTCAATCCTCGGTCCTGGCACAGCTATATCAGATTGCCAAACCCTTCCGTCACCTCTGACAAGACGTGTATTAATCAAAACTTGTGAATAAGTGGATTGCCAGGCCTCCACCGTGGTTCGGATCCCACGTTAAACTGTAGGTCATCCATTTCATCTCACAATCACCCTAACATTACACACTTGCGTAAATGAGTATAACCCGAACGGGTAGTAAGACAAGATGATGATGATGATAATAATAATAATAATAATAATAATAATAATAATAATAATAATAATAATAATAATAATAATAATAATAATAGTCTTAAGTGTTTGAAAAGCTATTATAATACTATAATTTCATATATTAATATGTGGATGATTATTGACAATTCATTTTGAATAATTTAATATTATTTGTAGTGAAACCAGTCAAAATAATTAAATTGAAATAGAACATCTAATAATGCAAGAAGGTCAAGTTAATTTTAAGAAAACAAATATTATAAAATGATTAAATAATAATTATATGAACTAGAGATTTTTTTAATTTTAAGAAAATGGCGACTCCTCAAGTGTTAAATTGTTAGATCTCTCTCCCCTTGGGTCAGAAGGCTGCGTGAACCGACATTTATTGCAGGCTAGCATTAAAGTACCCAGCTTTTCCCAGGAGAAATATTATAGGGTAAAAATATTAAAATGAATTAAAAAGTAAAAAAAGCGCAAAACAAAAGTAAACCTTATAAAAAGTATTTAAGAAAAAAAGTCGAAAGATTTAGTAAAATGGGTAAAAGTTTTAAAGAGAATTAAAAGTGAAAAGGGGCAAAAAAAAGTATTATTTCAGGGTAAAAAAGCAAAAAATGTAAAAAGTGCAAAAAGAGTAAAAGGGTTTGTAATTAAATCAAATCAAAATTAATTTAGCTAATTTTTACCACGTTTACCCCATTTAACCTCTTACCCTGCTTACCTTTTCCACCTTACCCTTTTTATCCCGTTTACCTTTTTTACTTTCTCTCGGCACCTCGAAGAGAAAGTGTTGTGATCGTCAAAAAATTTAACTCGAGAATTTTATAAATATCGAAGTTTCATGACAAACAAAAAAATTGTTTTCGCGATGCCGTTTGTCTATCTGTACTCGGGATGGAACCGAAGCTACTTTACCGATTAGGCCAAAATTTGGTATCTAGGGTTTTCCTAAGGTCCCCCTATAGAATAAGATATAAAACTATAAATTTAAGGGTTGTTTATTGACGAGCAAAAATAGAAAAATATTATTTCTCGAAATTGGCTCTAACGATTTTGATTAAAATTAATATCCAGATACTTTTTATCACTATAAAAATAATGGCAATTCTCATTTTCTCATGAAATTGACTTTGAGTGTACTTTACATGAGGGAAATTTTCCAATTTTGATAATTTCTCCACAACTATTTGAGTTAAGAAATTACTGATCATTGTAAAGTTGTAGTAGGCCTACTATTAAATATAAAATCTTTAAAGGAACTATAGTTTTGTACAACCAATAATCTCCTAGCTATAAACAAATATTTATAATTTTTAATTTAGGTATTTGAAAATGAATTAGATACTTATGCTCTTTGGTGAACGAAGATATTTCTCTTTTCCCAAATTTTCTGTAACAGTGTCCTTAGTTCCTAATACCATAAAGTAAGTAACAGTGTATATTAGTTCATTTAAGATATTTGGTGCAGTGTTTCTACAACAATATATAGATCTATTATTTCGTTTCACAAATCTTACGAGTTTTTAGTAAATGTATATTTTAAAATAAAAGAATGAGAAAGTTTGTGTGGTTCACCGTACCATTTATTTTTTATCCACCCCAAATTCCCTTTTTAGTCTTTTAACCCACTCTACCCTGTACACCCCTCTTACCCCAAACACATGTTTACCCTTTCTCATTTTTTGCCCTTTTTACTCTTTTTAATTTTCTTACTCTATTTGCCCTTTTTGCTGCTTTTAACTCTTTTTATTCCTTTTACTCTTTTTAACTCGTTTAGCACTTATATACTTTTATTTTGATTAGATTTACTTTTTGCCCATTCTACCATTATAACCCTTTTTTCTCTTTATACCATTTTTGTTCTTTTGTGCCCCTTTTGCCCTTTTTGTTATTTTACCCTTTCCAGTCCCTTTAGACATTCTTGAAAATATTGCCCTTTTAGTTTGGATTTACTTTTTACCCTTTAACCTTTTTGCCCTTTTTTTTGCACATTCTACACCTTTTTATATTAATAACCTATCCTTCTATCGAGCACATAAACACAGTGACTGCAAACACAAGCAGGTTACAGGAAACGTTACTTATGAAACAAATAAAGTTTAATGCACACTGCATTTAAGTCCCGTACATATATACTCTTTACAGGTGACCTGGTAGTCTAGGGGTAAGGTGTCAGACTTCTGTACTGGGGTCCGGGCTTCAATCCTCGATCCCGATACAAATTTATTTGATTACCAAACCCTTCCTTCACCTCTGACAAGGCGTGTATTAATCACAACTTGTGAATGTGTGGAATGCCAAGCCTCCATTGTGGTTTGGATCCCACGTTAAACTGTAGGTTCTCCATTTCATCTCACAATCACCCTACCATTACACATTAGCGTAAGTGCGTACAACCCGAACGGGTAGTAAGACGCGGTGCTAATAATAATAATAATAATAATAATAATAATAATAATAATAATAATAATAAAAATATACTCTTTGAAAACATTATTTTTGAAAATTCATTAATTTTCACTTAAAACAATACACTAAGTCATCGTAGAAATATTGACAAATTTATTTAGTCACTACTTTAAAAACTCAGTAATTTTTCGTTGTATTTTGTGGGAGAATATTATTTTGAAGATCAAATTTTTTCTAGCATAATTAACTGCGTTACCTTTAAATTTCATAGCCACTGGACTACAGATAGACCGTGGTATCGTCAAATCAATTATATAAACGCCGGCTTTATAAATCCTGCACTTAGGGTAAAAAAGAATTTTAATAAAAGCTGTTGAACTTGATTTAGAATGTCCAGTAAATTTGTAAATAAGAGATTGTTTATTCAAAGTTATGAATCGTATTATGTAATTATGATTTTTATGTGAATTAATTAAGTCTATATAATTTAAAAACTGTCCATACATAACGCGAGAGAAAGTCTGTGTGGTGCACCATATACTATTATTATTATTATTAGCACCGCGTCTTACTACCCGTTCGGGTTATACGCACTTACGCTAATGTGTAATGGTAGGGTGATTGTGAGATGAAATGAAGGACCTACAGTTTAACGTGGAATCCGAACCACGGTGGCGACCTGGCATTCCCCACATTCACAAGATGTCTTGTCAGAGGTGAAGGAAGGGTTTGGCAATTAGATAAATCTTTGCCGGGACCGAGGATTGAACCCCGGCCGCCAGCATAGAAGTCTCACACCTTACCCCTAGACCACCAGGTCACCACCATATACTGAAAGATTTTAAAGAATTATCTAGTTAGACTCAATTTAAACAGAATGGAAGTCTTTTTTTATAATATAAGTGTTCACAACCTTATTTCAGGTGAATGCTGATTTATCTCCTTAATGTTTAACTGATCGTCCTATTTCATTAAGTTAAATAGGGTCACTGATGGTCAGGGCGTTCCTAATAAATAGTGCATACACGGCAGGACAACTCATTGATAGAATATCAAGATTGCTAATACGTGGAAGTACATGAGAACTATTAAGCAAAAAATCATTTACTTGCGGATAAAACCACGTGAGTATAAAACCAGTTTCTTTGAAAAAAAACCTATTACATCCAGTAGCGTCAACTTCAGATAATTTGTGGGGGGTGGGGGGAGAGTGGGGAAGGGTCATGCTTAATGGAATGCAAAGATGTGAATTGAAATAAACAAATATGTAAAACAATATGTTCACACTACTCTGTGTGTATTAAAAGATATTTACATGTTAACAGGAAAAATTTAGCCACGGGTTCAGCGTTCAATTTCGGGCACTTTAAGATTTTGCTGCTCGCGAACGTACACTACAACTATTTATCTGCAAATTAGGCAAATTCCAAGTGTTAGGATACTTATAAGTAAGATTACATAAACTGTTCTAAGAGCAAATCATTATTATTAAAAATCAAGAAACACTTGTATCTTGTAATACATTTGTCAACAAATAGTTTCACACATGAATAAAATACAGTCGTGGAGAATTTTGGAGAGGTAAAATTACAATATGCCCCTCCTAGAAAATTTGTGGGTGGGCAAAAACCACCTTGATCCCCCGAAGTTAGTGCCACTGATTATATCATATGATCTGTTTCTAGAGGGGGTAAAGCGTCGATATAAAGCCAATAGCTCTAAAGAAACCAAAATAACAACATAGGCTCTTTTTCAAAAGCATTGAGATAAGGTTTTAAAAATCTTCAATGTGTTATCTGAATGCCATTATATAAAACTAACTTATATTGCATTTTGGCTCACTAATTGAATTAATAGCCTATTTCATAAACTCAATTTGGTTATTTTAAGCGCCTGTGTTTAAGATGTCAAAGGTAAAATTACAAACTCGCATTGTCACACAAACTAATTTAGATTACGATTTTGACTAATTACAATATGTTGTTGTTTCTTCAAACATATTAGGACTAGGTTATAACCATCAATTTAACAGTAAACGTTATGTTGTTTAATATACAATCTAATTTTGTAGGTAATTTAAATCTATAAATAAAGTGGTAGTATCTATTTCTTAGCATGACTTATTAATACAAATTTATTAGGCTACACTTGGGTATGGTTTGTTTTATCATCGCGTCTTAATAGCCGTTTGGGGTACACGAATTTGAGCTCACTACGATAGTGTATTAGGGACAAAGAAGGATGAATTTAGATTAAGTGTACCCGTATTTTCATGAAAGGAGAGTGGAAAATACACTTAATACACTAAACCAGGATTTGAAACCAAATATCCCCTCATTGGCAGTCCAGTCTATTACAAGAATGACACCTGAGACCATTCGACCACTGAGGCAGGTTTTTATGTCCCACACACAGGACAAGTTAACAATATGTTGACCGACACCTTAGCTCAGTCGGTATCATGTCTGTATACTAATTTATAGGTCCCGAATTTGATTACTAGCATCGCTGAAATATTTATCATTGGTGAAAGGTGGGTTTCTCCTTTCACCAATGATAAATTAACGTCCGGAGGCTAGATGTTTTGTCGATTTTAGCTTTATATTAGTTAATAAGTCCTGCTTTTATATAATCAGTTGGTTCATAAGGTGCACGTTAAATACCTCAACAACTGATAAATGAAATGACGATAAATTAAAGTTTTTTTTACTACTTAATAAATGGTGTTTGATTTGAAGTCTCAAAATAATAGTAGTGTTATATATAACATTCTAAGATATTTTAAAAAAGATCAAATTCGTTAACATTTCTAACCTGTCCCAGTCTTACTTAACTTTGACTCGCCAGACAGTGGTTCAATTACCACCGATCAATTTATGATTCAACGTCATCTCTTCTTAGTAATGATAAAGTCTCTTTAAAGTACACCCTTCTCATATTGTGTACTTATGGGTAGTTACTGTGACTCTCAGTGAATTAGAACATACTTTAATACACGCAGTAATAAAAAAAATAGCATTGAAAATTTTACTAACTATAGGATGACGGATGAAGAGTAAAGATGAAATGTTGGTAAAACTTAACAAGTTTAATATTGAGTCTTACTATGTATGTTTTAGTGTATAATTTTATGATGAACTCACTCTAGTGGGCACGATCTAAATTTGAAGTTTATTTAGTCTGGGGAGGTCATCGTTTGAATCCCAACCGGGTGTACTAAGGGTACTTTTACCTAAATGGTTTCCAAATCTTCCTCCACAAAACGGAGGTATTTTTTTCTGTAAAATTCGACCTTCCTCACCCCTACCACATTAGTGTAATTATTTTCATGAATATAAGCCGAAAGGGTAGTGATAAGGTGAAAAACAACTTATGTTGTGAAAATTTACTCTGCAGTGACCCACCTCGGTGGCGTAGTTGGCTAACGCGCTTGTCGTGTTGAGATCGACTGCTGAGGACGGGGAGATCGAGGTTCGAATCTTGGTCGGGTGAACTGGGGGGGGGGGGTTTCCTAAATGGTTTTCCACTCTCCCTCCACGCAAATG